>PVIC010001942.1:0-64998 GCA_004025085.1 Thryonomys swinderianus
ACAACACAGAAAAAATAAACAAATGTGTGGCTGTCATCAGAGCCAAGACAAATTTGGAAACTAAAGAACATTAGCTCTTTTGGCAACAGGAAGTAGTTTCATATTCCAGTTGGAAATCTGAATTAACAGGAGACTTCATCAGACTCTCCAGAAAGAATCAATAGACAGTTGTGTCATCACTTAGGAAATTCTAAACCAACTGCAGAAGCAAAGAGGGTATTTACTTGAAATACCACGGCCCCTGGACATGTCAGGGCTTCTTCAAGGCCACTACAGAATCAGAGTGCAACATGCATTCAGCATGTCCATAGTCACCCCAGCAGTGTATGTGCAAGTTCCTTTTAGGAGGAGTCATACTGTTACACTCCAAAACTAACTTATGTCCAAGGAACAGAAGTATTAACCAATTTAAATTCCCATCATAAAATATTTCCACTCTGTCAGTCAATTTAACTATATTGTTGGTAGGGGAATTTATAATCAGATATCAAATACATTTATCACAAATAGGTTTTTCACTAGGACTTGCCTGTTTCGTCCAGAATCTCTGAAGCCTTTGGCAAATGGATTCCTGTCTATTTTAAGGCGAGTAATCTGCAGAGTAGGGGGAAAAAAAATCACATCTTATATAAAATTCATATAATATTTTAAAGAACAAAAAGTACTGTAGAGCTACAAATTAATCAAAAATTAACTGATAGGACTCATTATTGCATTTTCTCACCATTCCCCAAATATTTTAATATCCTCACTATTAAAAGAAAAATTCAAAAACCATCCAAAATATTCATCTGCTATAAAAAGACACATATCTACTCTTTGGGGGGTGACAGTACTAGAAGAGAACCAGCCAGGGGTGCTCCAACACTTAGCTATGTCTCTAGTCTCTTCTTTTTCTTTTTTTTTTTTATTTTTTGAAACAAGATTTCCAGGCAAGACTCAAACTTGGAAACCTCTCAGGCTCCTTGAATGTTGAGATTACAGGTGTTTACTACTGTGCTCAGATTGCTACAACACACAAATGTTTGTTTGCTTTTGCTACTCCCAAGGAAGGCAAACCTAAATTATCTGTCAAGATTTGTCCTATGTTAGACAGTCCTCCTGGGAATGAATTTATTCCCTTTAACTTTGTTAATGTGATCTAATTGTGATTCTCTTACAATAGAGTTGATGGGGAACAAGCAACGTCCAACAACTTCTGTTTATTAGCTTATTTCTATGCTTAAATTTTAAGTTCCTCCAATGTTCTTTTTTTCAGAATTAGGTCATGTTCACACTGCTTTAATTTTCTGCCTCTGTATTTTTCTGTCGCTACATTAAGCTTCATGACTATCATCTGAAAGTTTTATTCTTTTATCTGTGGAGTCTTAACTTTGTTACAGCACCACAGTATCTAACCAGAAGTAATCACTTTTTGAAGGTTCTAATGGGATTAAACTTTATACATATAGTAAAAATAAATGACACTTTAATTTTAACTAGAGTTCTGATCTGTTCACATATGACCAGCATCTTTCTCACTAAGACCCCAAAATTTGGCTAAGGGGTGGACTTTATGAATATCTTTATCATTTCCACTTAAAAATCACCCTAAATGACACTAATAAATAAAATCTTGTTTGTCTCTTACCAGATCTCTACTATACCCAGAGAAATTTACTGCCATGCTTTGTTTTCTAAATTTGTTGGCTTAATGAAATCACAAAGTTAATGAACATATTGTACCCTCTTGACTAAAGATGAAAGCTGCTGGCTAACACTAGGGCAGAGAAAGGCTTTGCCGTTCTCGGGCAGTGCCTGAGCCTACTCCTACACTTGAAACACATGTATTGCACATGATATCATCTTGGTATGTGGACAAAACTACATTAGAAAGGATGTAATGAAAGAAATTGGCAATTATTTCACCGTGTCTTCCGTGTTACCATTGAAGGAAAATGCTGTTTGCACAGATTATAACTAATTTCTCTGTTCCTTTCAGTAGTGTTTAAACACTTAAATATTATTTTTCAGAAATGAAATATATCGCTATTAGCATTATTTTGATTACTGACATTACCACATTTATTAAGTTGTCTATACTGTATTGTTTACAGTACACTACACAGTGAATTATCACAGAAGCTTGTGTGTGCATATTACTCCAATTTATGTTTGTCCTTTAACATAAGTTTTAAAAGTAACAATATGTCTACTAGCTAGTAAAAATGGGTTAGAACCTAGGCAGCAGGGTCCTGATTGTTACAAACTAGGTGAACCTGTTTATCAGCTTTCCTTAAATTCTTAAAAATGATTGCTGGGAAATTAAAAAGTGAATGTTATTGCATTCAATCCTTATCAATTTCCTTCTAATCCTTCTACTCTCTTAACTGGATCATCAGTGTGTATTAAACAACGGTGCTAGCCCGAACATGCACCAGGAGCCCACTGCATTAGATTTAATATGTCACAAAGGGTAGAGGAAAATACACATAGAGCACAGCTAAGTGTGTATGTGTGTGTAACAGAGAGACAATGAATTAGATTTGTTAAATGCACACAAAAATCTCTGCTACTGTCATGACATACACTAATTTCCACTAAGAAAAATTTCATTTGCGGATATTTTAAGGATATCACCCTAATTATCTCTAGAGCTTCCAGACATTACAGTCTGAGGCCCTCTTACAAGCCCACAGGACAGAGCAGCAGTGGGTGAAGAACACAGCCCAGCTTCCACTGTGGCACTGATGTCTGCACACAAGGAGGGTGCTGGGCCTCTTGGTCCAAAAGAAGAAAACACAGGAGGGACCACATCTCCCAAAGAGCTTAACATAGCAGACAGCACAGAAGAGAAAGTAAAAAGCCTTAACATTTTAGCTGAGGTGTATGGAAAGACAAACAGAAATGGAGGCCTAAAACAATTCGGCTGACCAAACTTAAAAGAATGTACTACACACCTTATTAGCATCTACTACACAGCTATTTCATATGAAAACTGGCTAAAATTAAATTCTGTTCTATACTTACTTGATTCATGTACACACAGATTTAAAGAAATATATATATACATTTATCCACATAGAAAAATTAACTTCTCAAGTAATTTCCAACTTTATGAAATAATTACTTCACAATTTCTAGTGTCCCAAATGATAAAGTACACACCATTCTGTCTCACAATTAAGGTATAGCTTGAAACAGAAAGCCCTTTTTGGAATACTAAAGTGACTATACAATAAAAATGATTCTCCAGTAGTTTCATGGGCTAGTTTTAAAATCAATCTCAACCTCAGTGATTCAATTCCTTTTTTTATATTTTACATGTCTGTCTCCTCTTGTCTGAAGAGCTCATTAGAGTAGCTTGACTTAAAGAATAATGATGAAATGATTATTATTTTATACATTCACAAATACACATGCAGACTTTGGATGTAATATATAGCAAACATTTTATAATTCATGACACATTCATACAGCAACAAGAATAATGAGTTTTCTGTTGACTCCTAAAAACAAAGCAAAAAGCAAAAACCAAGGACAGTACCTGCTGATTCTGATAGGCAGTGACAGTTGTGAAGACGGTTTCTGGAAAGGAGAATGCCTTCACCCCCTCCCCAGCCGGGACGGGCTTGATGGGAGAAAGGTCATCGCCACAGTCTTTCCGGATGACGTGCACTCGGGGCTGGTATTTGTGCATGGAATGAAGAATAATCTGTTTTGAAGATAGAAAACCCACCTTTCATCAGGAACCTCTACCCCATCTCAGTACTATGACTAAGTTTTTAATATGAAAAATGAATTCCTACTGGTGAGAATTAACATTTCCAAGGATGTGCAAGTGCCAATTTAATAAAATATATCAAAATTAGGGAGAGGGGGCTAGGAAGTCATTTGTAAAATATATGTAAGAATATAAAACATTTTTTTACTCCAGTGAAACCCTGGTTGCAACAATGTCAAACTTGGCTATTGCTCAAGTTGTAAGAATACATTCATATGAATTTTATTTATAATGAGCCAGATGTAACTAGAGTCCTAACTAGTAAAACTAAAACTGAGATTAACATTCTAATTTAAATGCCATAAAATTCACGCTCTAAATATAAGTATTTGCACTCCAGGCTCTTTTAAGTGGGACTTGTTTTTTATCACTGACTACACGTGTCTGCTTAGGAGCAAAGGGAACCTCAGTATGCCCAGCATTGGGTCTGTAAGCAGCTCACAAAGTCTCCTGACTGCCCAGAGGCCGGGGGCTGATGCCTCCATCACAAGTCTTATTAAACACTCAGACTATAGGGGCCGGAGATTTAGCTCAGTGGTTGCAGCGCCTGCCTAGCAAGCCCAAAGTCACTGGTTCACTTCCACGTAACCACATACAACAATACCGGGCATGGTGACTCACACGCACCAGCAATCAGTACCAAATACGACTGTGCAGGGCGTAGTGGCTCATGCCTGTAATTCCAGCCCTCAGAAGGCAGAGCCAGGAGGAATGCTGTGAATTTGAGGTTAGCCTGGGCTACATAGTGAGCTCAGGGCCAGCCTGAACCACGAAACAAGACCCTGTCCCAAAAAAAAAAAAAAAACCCCTCTGACTATAAAGAATGGAAACTCACAGACACTGCTGAGTACTCTGTAACCGGGCTAACCACCTTCAACTCAATTATTTCATTGACAACTTATCTGGAGGAAGTATTCCAAATTCAGAAAATTTTTTCATGTGTAAAGACATACAAGGAAGAACTATAAAAGAACTATCTAAAAGTGACAGAACCATAAATCACTTAACATGCCCCATCTTAGCAGATCAACTGGGTTAATAAAAATCCACACAATGGAATCCAGAATTATTTAGTTGTTACTAGTACTGTTTATGAAAGCTTAAATCTTAAAGTGATAAAATAGGACCCAAACTGTTTATGAACTTATCATAACTATGTTAAAGTAAAAGGGGCTCATACAAAGCTATGCACAGCATGCTCCACTATGGATGCTAGAATTGTGGGAAAATTTTTTCTCTTTCTTTACATATTTTATGTCCTCAAAGTTAAGCCTCTTTCAGTGGAATCTTCTATTTGCTCTTGAACTCTATAGTCAGGTATTAATAAATGATGTTAGTAAAAAAAAATCTGTATTTCCTGAGCTATAAGATTTGAATGTGGGTTTTTAGCTGTTATGAATTTAGAGGGGAAATGTTTAAACAGAAGTCACAGGAAAACACATTGGCTGACCTGCCTCATGTCTCTCATGACGTGGGCTATTTAACAAGCTAAATTCATAGTCATTGGTCAGCTCAAATACTTGTACTTGGAGAGTGAGCTCATTGCGGTGAAAGGATGCCTTTACCTTCTGGCTATAACTAATGCTGCAGTCAGGGTTTTGTGTTTTGCTTTGTTCTGTTTTCCCTAATGTTCTCTATTAGCAGAAGAAGTGCTCGGATAGCAGATCTAATAATTTTGGTGTAATCTTGCTGAACAGAGAAGCTTCTTGGGAGAAGCACAAATACAAGAAAAGGCAAGATAGGTCAACAGCCTTCACCACCACCTCTGGACACATGCATGAATCTGAAACCTCAGGAAACTGTTTATCCAGGTGTATGAGAAGGGCAGAATTTCAATGATCCATTAGTGACTCATGAAATCAATTCAAAGGGCTGTAACCAGACATTTTTGAAATAAGTAGAATGATTATAATAAAGAGGAAAATAGACTGAGCTGCTTATAGTAAAGATGATAATACTGTTTTGCAAAACATTTTCTGTTACATGTATGTACAGGTAGACAGAGTATTTCTTACTGTAAGTCAGGACAGAAACTTGAAAAACACAGAGCATCATTTAATTCTAATGATTCTATTAATGTAACCTAAACAGATTTTCAGTGAATATGGATTTTTTCTCCTTTTCTTAGTATATAATTCCTGACTATGTCTACAAATCTTCATTTAAAATGATATAATGGAAATCTAAGTTTATATCCTTAGAAGCCCCAATATCTCAACTTAGTTGAAAGGTATCTTCCTTAACTATCTTAAGAAAGGGGATTAGGACCTCCTTTTAGGGGTGTTCTCCTTCCCTATTTGACACATGGTGTCATGCACATTTCTAACTCTGAAAGTTCTGACATTAGGACCCCCACATGAAGAAGAAACAGCTGAGGTCTCCAGAAACAGAACTTCTGAGTCTTCACTGCTGCACTTGGAAGCCAGCTGCATTGGCCCATGACTCGTTGTCTGACTGCCATGTTTATTCATTATAAATCTGTGCTGTATAGGAAGGGAATGTCACTGGGCTGGGCCCAGCAAAATAAACACCGGCATGGTTCTCAGCCTGATGAGGCATATTAATCAGTTACTAAGCCCCAAGTGATATGTCAGTCATGAGCTGAAAGTTTATGATACAAATTGTCCCAATCCTTATCCAGAATCACTTAATTATTATAAGTTTCTAATTTATCATTCTTGAAAATGTGAGCATAAAACAGCCAAAGACCAATTTTATATCTGATAATTTCAAACTGCTTTTTACTTTTCCTTCATTTCCTAATTATTCTCTCTCTTTAAGAAACTGATAAACCCTGGATATTTTGGGGTGTAGGAGAATTTGAGAGAAAGCTCTTTTCTAAGCTAAAAACCAAAATGCTACTGGTAAGAAAACAGAATTTATAAACTCACAGAGAAAACTGGCATAAATTTCAGCAGCAAATTCCAGAGCATAAGAACAATGTAAGAAAAGCTACTATGTCAAACAAGCAAAAATAAGTGCTTTTCAATTTCAAAAGATTAGAAATAAAAAGAAAAAGTTGTCTGGATTTTCTGCCTACAGGTCAATGCAGAAATGGTTCTTTTTATATGAAGAACCCATTTTCTCAAGGAGATTTCTCCATATATTATATACATTTTATTTTAATTTTTATAGCCTTCCAAAGTAAAAAAAAATAACTTTAGTTGGGATATTTTGGAATAGGGTATGTAAATGACTGATCTATGCCTAAGTTTGGATGTTAAGGTACAAAAATAGTAATCTGAAGATTGTTGGAGCCAAATAATACATTCTCAACATTGTCTATAGGAATTTAGTATATCCCTGGAAATTTTTGAGGCATGCTGAGCAAGTTGCTCTTTATAAAATACATTATTTGATTTTTAAAGAACTATCACACACTTACCATGATAAGAAATCAATACTTTTGCTTATTGAATAGCAAAGCTCGACCAAGAAAACTACTATCCTGATGTAAAGGATGATAATAATACTGTTCATCACCCAAACTCAAATAATTATATCTGATGTGTCTGTTCTGTGCTCTGTATTTCTATTTTAGACAGATTTCAATGACATTACCCATTAGCACAGTCACATAGACCTATGTCCATAAACATGGACTACTTTCCCATGGAGAGTCAGATACATGTGTTTCTACTTTAAAGACTAGATTTGAGTCAAAAGAAGTGTAATCTTTTGTATTTCAGATCCGATGGGTTGGAAGTGCTTGAAATTTGACAGACGGTCAGCTGCATCTAGTCTTACAGAATAGCTCAATAGGGAAACTCCTTCCTGACTGGAAATTTTCCAGATGACTTAAATTCTCATGCTGGAATAAGCAGAGCAAAAGATCAAGAAGAAATGCTGATACAAATTTGGCTCTCTGCATTTTTGGTGATCCTGGATACCAACTCACTTCCAATGGTAGCAACAATTTGCTGCTGTAACAACAAATCACAATCTCTACAGCAAGATAGCCTCATTTTTGTTTTATATGTGATGCCATTTATGGACCACTCTCTATAAATCCATGTTTTCAAGTTCATCAATTCAAAGTTCTCTGATTTTAATACAATCCATGAGAAAACCAAACCTCAAAGAGTGAAAGACACTCACTCAGAATCACAAATGTGCCTTACTCTAAGCCACTGCAGATTCTTCCCACTAGGAAAAGCTTTCCCCTCCTATAACATCTTGATTCTCCACCTACACAGTTCGCAAGGAGAAACAGAGAGAATGAGGGTGTTGCATCCTCCTGTTCTTAGCAGCTGAGAGTCCAGGGCCTGCTAGAGGCCCCTGACTACTGCATTTCCTTCCAAAGCACGCCAGCACTGGGACATTTAAGGTGTACCGTTACCTGTCTTCTAATTATTCAAGGAAAAGATAATCTAAATATTTTTATTTCATTGGCAAATTCCAGTGCATAATAAATACACATGTGATGATAAATTACCCTACCATCTGCAACATGGTAGCCCAAGAACCAATCTTGGTTTGGATAAAGCCAGCATATAGCTAGCTACAGATTCCCAAGTGTTCTTCTTATACAAAGTCTTCACAGCATTCAAAGGTTAGTCATGGAGGGACATTACCACTCTCAATTCTCATCAATGTCCCTCTCTAAATATTGTTGGTATTTGGAAAATTGAAAAGTCACTTTGGGAAAAACCACAGTGATTCTTCATCTCCTGTGTCACGTAGTCCTAGGTTGAGTCACAGACTGCAAGGAGTTGACTCCTGTGACCACTTTGTGTTAAATAGCAAAAGTAGTAAAAGTTCTAGGTCTACAAGAAGTTTTCAGGTCATAAAACTACATGCAAACACATCTTTAGCAAAGTAAAATTGGGAACTGAGAGGAAAGAAAAAGTAGGCATGCAATTTAGAAGACTACTTCTCATATGAGTTTATAGATGTAGTCCAGACTATGGTAACTTCCTGGAGAATGAGAACAGGGTTGGGACAGATATATATAAGTACCTAAGCGGTCTCTGTGTCAGGAAAGGGATGACTAAATTAGAAAGTCCCACTACAATGGTATCACATAATGGTATTTTTAGGCCCTGAGGCAAAATCAACCATAGAATTACAAATTCTTAATCTCTAATTGAGGCTCACCTGGAATTATCAAACTGCATAAACATAGTAAAGGTGTCATCTCTACCTTTATGACTTGGCAAGATGTTAGTTTCAGAATGTTTCCTTCTCTCTTCATCCAGGCTACAGACTTACTGAAGGCAAAGCTCATGTCTTTTATCTTTTATTGCATTTTACAGTTTCAAAAAATATGCTCTTTAAATAAATTACAAAAAAGAACACTTTCCCTCCACATTTCTCCTCTGTTATCAACTGATAGGTGCATACATTTTAAGCATTTGCAAAGGTAATTTCCTTGCTTCCAAATTAGTGTTCTCTTTATTCCCCACCCACATTACTTTAAATTAATACAATCTGTCACAACCTTAAAAGAAAAAGTTCACTGTAGATGACATACTTCTCTAGATTTTTGTAATAGTAAAATACTTTAAGTGAATTTCAATTTGTAATCTATTAGTTTGTGTTTTAAACTAATGATATGATAGCTAATTTTATGTGTCACTTTGGCTAGGCTACACTATCCAGCTATTTGGTCAAACCCCAATCTAAATATTGTTATGAAAGTATTTTTTTAGAGGAGATAATCTTAAACCATTAGACTTACAGTAAAGCTGATTACACTCCACAATGTGGTCTGGCCTCATCCAATCAGCTGAAGGCCTTATGAGAAAACAGATGGAGGTCCTCAGGGGAAGAGAAATTCTGATAGCAGACTGTCTTCAGATTCAAGTTGCAACTATAGCTAATCCTAGGTCTCTAGCTCACCAGCTTGCCCTTTGGGTTAGGATTTGTCTGTTTCACCACAGTCACATGAGGCAATTATTTAAATCAATCTCTCTCTCTCTAATGTGTATGTGTGTGTGTGTGTGTGAGATTCTGGCAGCAAATCAATTGGATGAGAACCAAATCAAATTTCCCAATAAGCTCATCACTGAACTTAACCATTGCATTCGATTTAGTTCTCATCCAATTTGGTATGTGGCCAGAATCGTGGAAAGAATTATATTCACTATATATATATGTGTGTGTGTGTGTATACATATATATGTATATATATGTATATACATATATATACACACATACATATATATGTATGTATATGTGTGTACACATATATACATATTCTATTTTCTAAAGAATTCTGTTTTAAATAAAGCCTAGTGAATTTATAAAGGAAAAATCATAATGATAAACTTCTAAATTTGTATCTAATATTAGATATGTTAGATATTAGAAACTATTAGATATAAGATTTCATTCAGTTGAACTAAAAGAATGGGAAGATGATTATATTGATTAAAATTATTTAAAACTTTATCAATGATAGTGTATAGATTTTGGGTTCAGTTATCTCTTCAGTATATTGCTGCTGAAGAGAGCACTACAATGATCTCTTTAAAAGAAGTATTCTCATTTTTACCCATATCCCTACCCACCCACACCTCCCCACCCCCTATATACATACTCTTTTATTTTAGAATCATATTTATTCCTTCCCCTCATTACATCCCCACACCAAATTTCCCTTGGAAATTTCCCATTCTACAAAGACCATCATACTTTCTAGAGATCATTTGCATCTACGGGTACTCATATCAATGAGAAGATCCGGTATTTACCTATTTGTAATCTATTGATTAAAAATGAGAATTGACTGTGTCATATATTGGTACAAATTCCCCAATGTTACGTGTGATTGTGAGATGTATATAAATTGTACCAATAAAGAATTCAATTAAAAAAATAAGTTGCCAATTCTAAAAAAAAAAAAGGTATTCTTAAAGTGTAGAACTTAGAAACAAGGAGTATACTTCAAGTTTTTGGATTTTTGAAAACAATTAAAGTGATATGTAGTCTAACAGTATTTTTTCCTGTCTAATAGAAAAACCTCAATGCTGCCAGCATTCACAGTCACTTCCCTCCATGAGCCAGAAGAAATTACTTATTTCCTGAAATCAAGGAAAAGCAATTCTTAAAAACTATGTTAACTTGTAAATATGAACATTTGCAATGAAAGAAAAGAACAAAATAATAAACTAAATATAGGACATAAAATTTGATTCCTAGTTTTTCTGATTGTGTTTCAAATTATGAGGCAATAATAAACAAAAATACTACCTACAAGAGAGTTTACTAAATGTGTCTTAAAAATGTAAACACTGTATTTGTACTGTATGAAAGTAGTGTTCAAAGGTTTCAGGAAGGTAAAGTGCTCAAGTCCTGGCTAGCAACTTGCAAATCACATCGTGCTATCCCTATATTAGCAGCTTATGTCAATTTGTATTTGTTTTTGAAAGATTTGCTCATAAATATACTTTTTATGTTATTCCTTTGAGAAATGAGCAAGTTGGTTTTATTGAAGAATGTATGATACATTCTTCAAAAAGCATTTCAGTTCTTTTTCAATCAAAATGCTCTAAAAAAATACAAACCTGGGCCGGAGGGTTAGCTCAGTGGTTCCGGCGCCTGCCTTGCAAGCGTAAGGACCTGAGTTCGATCCCCGGTTACCACATATAATGCTGGGCGTGGTGGCTCACGCCTGTAATCCCAGCACTCGGGAGGCAGAGACGGGAGGATTGCTGAGTTCGCGGCGGCTTGCCTGGGCACCATAGTGAGTTCAGGGCCAGCCTGAACTACAAAGCAAGACCCTGTCTCCAAAAAGAAAAAAAAAAAAAAAAAAAAAAAAAAAATACAAACCTAGGGGCTGGTGATTTACCTCAAGTGGTACCATGCCAAGCTTGGATGCATAAGAGACTGAGTTTGATCCCCAGTACCGCCAAAAAACAAAACAAAACAAAAAAAAAAAAAAACTAAGAGAAACAATAGCTTTGAACAGAAATCAGCATGTACCCAGAGTTAATAATTTATAATATGATAAGGTAGACAAGTTCCCTAAGAACAATAGACCACAAACATTAATAAGGTGTTAAAAGTGACTATTATTGGGATGACTGAACTCTGACTTACTATCATGTTTCAGCAGTTTTGAGAATACAAGGAATTATTGTAACATATTTTGACACATTAGATTTCCTTTTAAAGCAACTGAAAACTTGCAGATGGAACACACTAACAGTGCAAGCCTGGACTGACTGAGAAACAGTGAGCCCCAACTGAGAAAAGAGTTTGATACAGAGGGGACACAATAAAGCACTATGCCTGCTTATTCAAATTCACACAAACGTTTTAGCTAAAGGAAAATCTACCTTGGATTCTTTCATTCTGATACAATCAAGATATATAATTTTAATATATTAAATGACTCCTAGGATACTTCAGCCATAAGCACAGTGTCTGACATAAAAATAATCTGGCACAAATATAGTCAGAGTAAGCAGCTGCTGACCAGCCAGGAAAGGAATATCCTTTCCTTCAGTCAAAAACAGCAGAGATACGGCAGTGAAATCCAATGGTAGCCGTCTACTCACGTGGCCTTGGTCATCCAATTCATTGTTGGTGAGCTTCAGCTTGTCAAAGCTGATCACTTGTCTCATCCAAGTCTCTCCGGAAGCAGGCGAGTCCGGATGAATATAGACCCGGGGTGGCACAGGGGAGTCTGCATTTCCTGCCACCATCCATTTGGAGCTGTGGTAAACATACCTAGAAGGCGAAGACAAGCAAGGGCCTCAGGATCTGGACTTTTTTTTCTTGGTACTTCCAATTCAGCACAATCAAGACCAAATGTATACTCTTCTTTTTAAAGATTAAATTTATTTCTTCTTTATATCCAAATTAAGTCTTTTTTAAACATTTTTTACAAACTTTGTTAAGTAGCGGGAGCTTCCTGACAACTCAAAGTAGGATATAAAGGGCTAAGTGAAAAATATGTACACATCACATCCACACATGTAAATACTGTATCTTCACCATAACAAGTCATTTATCCACCTAGACATGCTAACTATAATCTGATACTTTTCACCTGAATATTAAATTGGCATGCAACTGCTAAACTTGCCTTTAAATAAGCCTCAAATACTTGAAAGTTATATCCTAAAATGTACCACTTCCTTAAAGATCACTTTGCATTTTAAGCTACATGCAGGCTGATGAGACAGACTACAGAAGATGAGAGGAAATTACCATATTTTGATAGGAAAAACTTTTATTTATTATCATTTAGAATTATACTTTTCTAATGCCATGAAACTAAAGGGTGAGCACATTCAGTTTAATATAAATTTTTTTAATAGTTATAAAATCTAAGCCTTTATTCATTTCCTATACTTTGCATACCAAATAGTTTTCAAATACCACTAATCAAGATATAAATTACACTTTGAATATAATGGTATATCTAATTAATATTACTGTTCTAATTAAGAGAAAAATATTCTTGTTTACATGGTTGTGTCAGTATGTTGATTCAGCAAGAATAGTAAATTGTGACAGCTTCTCAAGCAATAAAATCTCAAAATCTAATCCTATAATTAGACTATCATCTACTGTCCTTTTAAGATAAACTAGTTAAAAACTAGAAACTAGGGTAGCAATGAAGAAAAGTCTAAAATAAAATTATATAGTTTTAGAGGTTTTGTGCTATGGTTAAGTTTGCAAATGGTATTGACCTATATAATATGCAAATTTCTTTTTAAAAGAGGAGATAGGAGGGTAGGGAGAAGGAGGAAAAGTAAAAAGGATGAAGATGTGATACGTATATGTATCAACTCCCCACACTGAATGTACTTATTATGTATCCTAAACATATACTAAGAAAAAGATTTAAAAATAAAAGAGCATAGAATATTTTCATAACATCTCTGGTGTGGATTAAGGGTCACATATTTCATTTCCTTTTGAGCTCAATATGCTTCTATTCTTTACAGAAATTCCTTGGAAAAAATACATAAACACAAAATTAAGAGTAATTTTTAATAACCTTCCTTCAAATGGTATGGTGTAATTTTAATATATAAATTCCTAAATGTGGACTCTTGTTATTACTAATTTTACTTCTAATAAGTGATAATCATTTTTAACTCAACAAAATACCACTTTGATATCAGAAAGGAAGCCAAATTTTTTACTAATACTGCTGAAAAATGTGAAAAATAAAGTGAGAATCTTAGAAATTCAATAAAAAAGTTCACTGTAGCTATGAATTGAGTTGCTACCAAAATAAACTGTATCAATATCTTGCAAAATTATGCATCTTAATAGTTCAAAGTCCACATGCACTAAGCAAATAAGTGCTGCGTGTCACATATTTTTTGTAAAACAAAATACCAACACTTAAATTTTTTACTAAGCAATGTAAATGAAAGTAAATTTATGTTTAACAGTTTCTTTTAAAATCTAGCATTTTAATGCTAATATGAGAAGTTTCTCTGCTTTCAGTGAGAGTACATAAGAATCATCTAAGTTAAATAAAACATCAAAAATACATGGAACAGTTTTAGAGGAAGAATCAGGACACAAACAGAAGAAACATGATGATTTATAAGCTCATTATTTTCCTCAGTACAAAACTCATATTAGAATATGGATTTTGAATCAAGTGTATTTAAAAAGTTAACTTGTATGTCTTCTAGCTTCTGTTATACAGTAGAAAATATTAGCAAAATATCCTCATGACATATTTAAAATAAGTAATAAAATTTATACACAAAACACAAATAAAAGTTCCTTTTTCTCATTTTGTAGTATTTCATGTCGTTGTAGAAATTAAAATCTGTATACTTTTGACACCATAAATCTGTTTTGCAAAAACTCCCTGCATTTTTTAAGCAATTAAAACCAAAAAGATTTCATTTAAAAATTATTAGGCACTCTTTATTTTAAAAGAGATAGACAAATTTGAAACAGCGTCTGTCTTCTGATATCCCAGACATTCAATTTTCTTTTTAAAATGCTAGTATGTTTAGTTCTTCAGAAAAATGAGAAACATTGTCAGTGAAAAGTTTTGATTTGCTTTTTTCTGGAAGAAATTGAATGAAGACTGACTTGGAGCTGAAAAATATTTATCCTTTCAAAGATTACTTGATATCTAGGTAAGTACATTCTCTTATAATCCAATAAAATGAAGACTTCAAACGATAATTACTGAAAACAACCAAGACAACCAAATATTAACAATTCATTACCAGTTTGGAGATGCCGTAATATCATAATGAATTGTAAGATTTTATTTATTATACTTAGAAAACTTTAAATAATTTTATCAAAGGGAAAAGCCTGCCAATATTTATGACTTTGAATGTAACAGACAACGGAAGTTAATGTAAAGTTTTAAAAAAGATAAGAACATTCCATTTACCATTATGTGTATCTACAAATTACATTTTAAAAATCCTCTGAAAATGCCAATTGAAATGTGAATATACACGAAAGATACATTTAGTTTAGCAGCACTAACTTGACTCCTATTAAGTATTTAATGATGGAAGACATTTCTGTTTCTGTTAAAAGCCAAACAGAAATTTTTTCCACATTTTACATTTTGTTTCCATATGGATCTGGAAATTCTACAGGCTTCTGGAAACAGAGTTCACAGCAGTCACAGATCAAATGGCCATTCCTGGCAGAATCCTAGTGCTTTCGTAAATCCTGCATCCAGTCCTTGTACCTGTATCTCTTGTTGTCCACGGGTACAATGTCCATGGCAATGTAGTACTGTTGGTGAGGATCTAATCCAGAGATCTTCACTCTCATTGCAGGAAACATGCGCCTATTTTTGAAGGAGAGGAGAGACAGCACTTGGGTTCTTTGTTTCTGATAAGAATTAAAAATGAATAAATTTCTCTAATCTACATTTTTAGTAGGATCACATTTGTAGCAATAAGTTTGGTGAAGTATTAGGGGATAAAATATATCCCAGCCAAAGTTTTAAAATGTAGTTTGTTGTTCCCTGTGTATATATGTTACAGTTTTATTGAATTGTCAGTGTAGCTAAAAATAAAAGAACTGTCTACTGAGGGGGGTAATGGCACTAAAGAAAGCATTCTACTTTGTAAAACAAAACTAATACGCATATTTACTTTTAACAATACAAATAATAAAATAGAACAAGTGGTAGAAATAAAATTTCAAATTTCTGAAAGTGATAAAATATAATATGAAATTTTAAGAGGGTTTATAAAAAAAAAACACAAGGAGCCAATATGCCATGCTACAGCCAAACAATATGCTCTTTATTGAGACAGGACTTCCTGTCTGCAGCTTGGTAAAGGTGAAGGGCAAAAGTTGCTCTAAATTTGAAAGGTGTAGTAAAACTTATTTATTGAACGCAGAAACTAAACACAACGTATATTTACCAGATCACTCCTTTTCAGTCTTACTTCACAAATGTTTTCTTTCTAAGCCACACTTACTCAAATCTTTGCTGAGTAAAACAGTGAAAAAAAATCTCCATTCCTCTTCACTTTGGAGAGGTACAGCAGTGAGATGCTAAAGTAGATGCACCTAGCCTTTAAACACGCACAGCAGCCAGGGGTGCAGCTGCAGCGGACAGCAATTACATATGAAAACAAATGTAAACATTTGTTTGTTTTAACCATCTCCGCTCACATCCAGGACTGTTCGAGTTCATCCAGTTTTTGTGACTTAACTTTATAACACTCACTTCAGCACTGTTATTTACCAGGGTTTTTTTTTTTTTTAATGCTATGAAAGAGCACTTCCAGAGGACCGAAAATTTGTTATTTCTAAGCAAGAAAACAGTTTTCATATGGTCCTGGCTGCTTAGTGTTATTTCAGTGCACCTGTAAGATAAAGAGTAAAGGTCTTTATATCCTTTATAAGACAACTGCTGCTTTGTGTTGTTGAAAAACAGAATTTGGATCATTACTAAAAGCTCTGTGAAAATGCATAAGGTAGCATATGGATTCAATAAAATATTTTGTAATTTCTAATAAGTTCGGATACTTTTATACCATCCAGGTTTTTGCCATGTGTACTCCCTGCAAGAGTCGGGTGTGCTTTTTAAAGTTTCTCTCAGGGATATTATTCATAGATTTGTATTGCACTAAATGAACTGAAAATTTTAAAGTGCACATGTCTCTGTGCCTACCTCAAGTTAATAGGGTTTACCAACAAATTCATTTATTCTACTAGCTGGTTGTGCAAATTTTATACTTTAAAAATGACTTCTTACATTTCTTTTTAGTACTCCATCAAATTTAAGCTAATGTGCTAGGATTTCATTTAGGGAAAATATTTAACCATGCAACTAGATCTATAAACAGGATTTTTAAAATTTAGGATAATTATTTTACAGGTCTATATAATTCAACACGTATTGTGAATGATGATAGTGAGTTTTCACCTCGTTTCAAAATAATACAACACACCCGTTACAGTACCCAAACTTCCGATTAAAAAAAAAAAACCTGGAAAGTTTAAATCTGAAAAAGTAAGTCATAGTCTGCGGTGGAATAAACCATTTTTTCAAGAAAGGGAAGGAAGGTAATGTTCTCTAGTTCCAGAACTGATAACTATATTCTAGATAAATGCCTGCACGGACGTAAATATGACCTCGAACCCGTAACTACTCTCCACACCGAACATCCGCGCAGATGGCCACAGCATGGGTGACCACACCGGTAACTCCCAGGATCAACAGGGTGGCTGGCCGTGTCACCTACTGCACCGGGCGCGCCGAGGCAAGCCAGCCCGGAAGCAGGCGCGACCCAGGCCCCGCACCCCACGCCAGAGCCGCCTCGCCGGCCCACGGGCGGTTCCGCACCAGCTCGCCGCTCACCTGCCCGCCTTGGTGATGATCATCTCGGTGCCAATTTCATGAAAGCGCTTCCAGAGCTCGGCTCCCTGTAGATCCACCCTGGGCGCCTGCGGCGAGGCCAGCGGGGTCGGGGGCCGGGCCGCAGCAGGCACCGGGGACCCCTTCGGGGAGCCCTCGGGGGACTCCAGCGGGGACGCGCCCTGCAGGAAGCCGTCCTCGCAGCTGCCTGGACAGCGAAGGGCGGGAGAGGACGCGGTGAGGGCCGCGGGGAGGTGGGCAGCCAGCCGGGGGAAGGGCCTGGCCGCGCCGCGCCGCTGTCTCCGCGTCCCGGCGCCCGGGGAGGCCCGCGGGCCCCAGCACCGCCCCGGGAGCCGCGCGCAGGCCGCGTCCCCACCCGCCGGGCCTCTGCGGTGCGGGCGCCGGGGCCACCCGAGAGGCACGGCCTGCGAGCCGGTTCCCGAGAGCGGGGCCGGCTCAGACCCCGGGCCCGACGGCGCGAAGCAAGCCCGGACCCCTCCTCGCCCGCAGCGCGGCGGCCGGCAGGGCGCGGGGAGCGGAGGGAGGGGACGGGAGCCGCCGGCCGCCCCGGGAAACCGCGCTCGCTCTGTGCCGCCCTCTTCCTGGGCTGCGCGGACGGCGCGGGGCGTCCGTTCCGGTGGGGGCCCCACCGCCTGGCGCTCGCCGCCGCGGCCCGAGAGCGGAAGGAAGAAGCGCCACGGGCGCGGCCCCGAGGGAGGCGACGCCAAACCCAGTCCGCGGCCGGCCCCACGCGAAGCGGGGGCGCCGAGCCGGCGGCGCTGCCCGGGGGACCCGCCGGGAGAGGCCGGCGGGAAGGGACCGACTCACCCGCGGCCCCGCGGGAGCCACAGCTGCGCTCCAGGTCCGCGCAGGTCCGCGCCGGCGGGGGCGCGGCGCTTCCGTCTCCCTCCGAGGAGCCCTTCTCCGCCCCGCCGCCGCCCCGGCTGCAGCCTCCGTCGTCCGCGGGCCCGGCCGCCTCTTCCGCGCCCAGCTTTCTCCGCTTCTTCTGAAGCTGCTGCTGCTTCTCCGCGCCGATCAGCGCCTCCACGGAGAAGGCGTGCGCCCTGAGGCTGAGCATGCTGCACGGCGAGCCCCTGCGCTTCTCGGCCATCCCGCCGCCCGGCGCCCGCCCGCCGCTCTCGCATATACACTCGGCCGGCACCCGCGCGCGCTCTCCTCGGAAGCCCGACCCCAAACCGAAGAGCTCTCCGTGCCAGATCCCCCCTTCCCTGCGGCGGCGAAAAACTAATGTGGTGTTTCCTCTTTCTCGCGTGGGTTGGAATCCGAGGAACTGGCGACGACGCGACCGCCAATTTTCCTTCCCTAGGTCGGTCGGTCGGTCGGTCGGCCGTCTCCCCACTTTGCTCTCTCCTTTCTCTCTCTCGCTCTCTCCTTCTCTCTTCCTCTCTCTCTCCCTCTGTCTCTCTCACTGATGCACTCCTTCGCTCCCACCCCCTCCACTTCCTTCTGCTGCTCCAAGATCTGCCTCGACTGATGCTCCAGAGAGGACTAACATGGGTAAAAAACACTCTGCGGACACAAATTAGGGATTGTAATTGAAATTTGTTGCCTTGATCTGTCAGCACTTCTAGGCAGGCGAGTGGTGGGAAGAACTTGCTCTTTGGCGTCAATAAAGCGGTGGGGGGCGGAGCCCGGAAGTCTGTCAATCACTGAGACGGACGGCCAATCACGAGGCGCCAATTCTGCGCAACCCGCGCCCACTTCCTTAGAAGGTCGCAAAAAACTCGGAGTGAAAAGCGCCGCCATCTGGCTTGGATGTGCCTGCCCGAGCCTGCTGAACTTCTGAGTCTGGCTCCTAAGCCCAATCCAGCCCGGGGTCTGACTTTTATCACCAGAATCTGGAAAGGCAGAGTCCCCTGGTTTTACGAGAAATTCCAAGTTAGGCCATCAAGAATTTTTTAAGAAGCCTTACCTCCCCTTTTCACATCCTTATCAGTTGCGTTGCTAGAATTTGGAAGGTTGAGAGCACGCAGGGTCATCACGTCCGCCTTCCGTAAACACCCCGCGTCCAGTCCGCTAGTTCTGCAGGGAGCGCCGCACTAGACTCAAATTTTATTCCGTGAAGTCTCTTTGGGAAACGCATTTTAAAATATTTAAATCCTTTATATTTAGGGACAAAACGTTACCGCTCAGTCCCTGAGGACTGCTTGCCAGGAAAAGCACGCCCTTCCTGGAGATCCCCTTTTCCTTCAGAGTGGCAGATATTTTAACACGCGTAGGTCGTGGGATTTTAATTCTGTATGTCGTCGATGCCATAGGTTTAACTCTAAAACGCCTTAAAACGTCAAAGTACTGTTTTAAGACACAATCGTAGTTTTAAAAACGTTCTCTGTGATTTAAAATAACGTCATATTCCTTCTAATCTAACAATTTGCCACCTTTTCCCAGAGTCAATGTTTCTGCCTATTGAAAATGAATTAGTTTCGACTCCATTTTTGTTAGAACTAACAGTACAGCGTTTGGTTTCAAATAGGGTAAATAAAGTAGAAAAGTAGTAGACAGAATAAAGTTCATGCTGCGTATCACTCAGTCTTTAGTATAAGATGCATGGCAAATTATTGTTTTGCTTTGTTGTCTGCATTGTTCAACGTTGGCAGTTTCTTGCTGCCTGGCTCTTCTGACTTATCGGTTCGCTTCTGGAAGAAGCTCGGCCCTGTGGCCGCGCTTTCCATGTCTGGGAACGCGCGGTTCCTTCAAGCCTGGACGGCACCAGCTCCGACCAGGGGGACGTGCGGCCGGTGCCGGAGGCACGTGCTGGCCCCGCAGGGCCGGATCGAAAAGGACTGCGAAGGGCGCTGCGAGGAGGCCTCTAGGAACTGCGGGAGAGACGTGGCCAGCTGGTAAGAGTTGTTTTGCGTTGTAAAGGAGAGGCAATCGGGAGACCCAAGTGCGAGCAAAGTCCCGGCAGATACGTCTTAAAAAAATAAAACTGCAAATACTGTGTCTGAAGTTTAGCCCTGGCGGGAGCGGAGACGCAAACTGCGAGGACGGGAGGCGGACAGGGAGTTGGTGAGATGCCGGGAAAGGCGAGGAGAGGCGGGAGGCTGCCCTGAAGCTCCGGCCGGGCCGGGGATGCTCTCGAGGCCGCGTTAGCCGCGGAGTGGGCAGAGCCCCGGGCCAGGCTCCCGCTCTCGGAGCCTCGGGCCAGGAGAGACCGGCTTCTCCTCCCCGTCCCCTCGCAGGCTCGAACCCGGGGAGTCACTGCGGCCTAGGGGTGGAGTCCACGGCAGTTTCCCCCATAAATAGGGCCTGAGCCGGGCAGCGAGGAGAGGTCCCCGGAGCAGATGCGATTTCCAGACGAGCCTGCTTCGCAGCGCAGAGCCTGCTCCTTTCTGGGCCCGGAGTGCGAACTGATTTGGGAATTTGGAGCAGCCCTGCCGGCGCCCCGGATCGCTCCGCGCCAGCCCTCTTTCGCTCTGCCGTTTCTCCCGCCTTTATCCCTGCCGGCCAGCAGCTCAGACCCCAGCACTCGCGGTCACCCGGAGACTTGAGTCCCCGTAAGAAAAACGCTGAAAATCCGGGTTTCGCCCACACCCACGACGTCAGAGCCCTGAGAAATGCGTGTGCGCGGAGCGCAAGGCAGGGCAGGACCCGGCTCCCGGAGCCCCGGGCCGAGCTGGTCTTCGGGAACCGTGAGGGCCGCGCCCGCCGGGCCGCCTCTCGTGCCTCCGCCTTGCCGGAATCGGGCCGGGGCTCCCGGGCGGGGCAGGACCTGTCACCTGTCACCGACCCCGCAGCGCGGTGGGTCGCAGACTGCAGTTCACCCTGACGTTGGGGCCTAGAGAGAAGGCGGCACGGAGCCCCTCCTGGACCTGGAAAGGAGACGAAAGCTCCAGTAGACGGCGCGGAATCTCGGCCTCGGAACTGTGGGCCGAGCCCGCCGCGGGCTCAGAGGGCTCCTCGTCCGCAGCTGCGCGGGAGGGGCGGGAGCAGCCAGGGAGCAAAGGGAGCAGGATCGGGCGCAGACTCCCGGGAAGCCTCGGGACTCTCACCCTGCGTTTGCACACGTCTGTGTACACAAGTGTGCGAGCCAACGAGTGAGCCAGTGTGCGCGTGTGCTTCCGCGCGTGTTACACCCGGGAGAGAGTCTGTGTATCCGGGAATGTGAGCCTCTTGTCATTTTAGGAAAGAAAAATGGCTTTTACCCCAAAGAATGGCGTTGAGAAAATTATTAAAATTGAAATAAACTGTCAGGCCTAATGCAAGACTAGCTGGACTCGATTTCAAATAAAGTCATTCAGAGAAATGAGCGCTCTCAAGGGCTTGGGGAAGTAGGGACAGAAGATATTTGTGCGTCCAGATCTGGGATACACAGGAATCCCTGTCCCGCGAGAGAGCAACACTTACCGGGGGCTGGACTTTTAAAAAGCATCTCCACTTTTTTTTTTCCTTTCTGCAGTTAAAAAATTGGATAGTTCCAAACTATTATTAAAAAAAAAACCTTCATATTGGGTCCTGATGATTTTAAACCTAGAGCCCTTTCACAGAGCACTGAACTGTGTTTGTGTATGTGTGTGTGTGGTTTGCTAATTCATTTTCTCTAACACAAATACTTGCATTTTAAAAAATTTATTTTACTTATAAAGTTAAAGCTCTATGTGTCAGGACTTCATTCTCTAAATAGATAGTTTTCTTTCATCTTTTACACATACAGCCACTCGAAGAATTCTTAACCATTACATTTCATTTCCTGGATTGGACACTTGACACATGGAGGTGACCCTTGGCCTATAAGGGAGTCTGCTTTGGCCCCTGAATTCGGGAGTATCTGGTGGTCCTTGAGTTTGCCAAGGGGATCCAGACTTCCTGCTTGTGCACAGGATGATTAACTGAACTGGAAATGCAGAAACAGTTATGAGAGTGGGGGTCTCAGCAAGGGCTGAAACCAAGTATGAAGAGAGACATGTGTGTGGCGATGCTTGTGTAATCTAGTGCGAGGAGATCTAGTTTAATCAGGGGCCATGGATATCAAAGACCTCACTGTCACAGGACAGCACTGTGACCCGGAGCTCAGGCTCTATCTCATCGCCTTTCCTGCTCCTACATTTCTTCTTTACACGCCCTCTTCTTGCCTCTCTAGCTAATCTTAGTTAATGAAAATAATCAATTATAACCTGGATAAATTTACAAGGGCCAGGGAGTAAATTCAGGTGGCCAGGGCTACTGGGCTGTGCTCTCTGGACTTTCCTTCACACCGCTGGACCTACAGCTGCAAACCCAGGCCCGAAGGAGAAGGTGATTCCGAGCCGGGGTATCTCTCTGCCAGCATTTGTCCCCGCTTTGCAGAGAAGTCGACTCCCTACGTTTTGTGTCCTCTAAGCTTTTCGTTCAACAAACTTCTATTCTCATTAGCTGAGCGAAGGCCCTCTAATCAAAGAACTGCTCAGACCTAGGAGAAGGTTTGCAAGGCATCTCTCGCGCTCAGACGCCTTTGGTGTCCGCAGTTTGCCTTCTAAGGTTGATTCTCAATCACTGCTCTTTTCTCGCTGGGACTCTAGAGAGGCGCACAGCTTCCCGAGAGCCGAATAAGCTTGTACTCTGAGCACAAGCTCACCTTCACGCCTCCCATCCCCCGTTCTGGGCTCTGAGGACTGAAAGGAAAGAGGAAAAAGGGGCTTCTGGCCCGTCACATCTAGAGGCAGTGAGGAAAAAAATGAACCTGCCACACGTCCGAAAGAAAACTCCACACTCTTGGTGCGTGAGTTTCCCTCCATCTCCGAACAGTCTCCAGCTATTCTTGCTCTACCGACTGCTGCATGTCGAGCTGCAGTTTTTCACTTTATAAAATCACAGCCCTCTTTTCCTAGGTCACCACACTCCGCCCACAGACTTAACAGGTGAGGGGCCAATAACAGAAACGCTTGAGGTCACATCTGTCTCTGCTACTAAACCAAATAAGGTGGCTTGAAGGTGGTTATGAAATAATTTCTAAATAAATGCCCCAAATGGACTTTTTAATACTGATATTGCAACACGTTGATTTGGTCATAAACTGAGAAAATGCATGGACAAATTAAATCATATTCTCAAACTAATGGGCATTTTAATAGCCTGTGTTATATAAAATTATGCTTAAGTTGATGTTTAAAATAGCGTCTCAGTCTTTGAAATAAATGTTTAATGCTCTTTTTCTTTCTAAACATAGATTATCTTAAATCTGCCAGTTTAACAAAATGAGTTGAAATTGGAACAAACTGTAGGCCCTATTTAAGAATTACTGAGTTTGGTGTTTAGCTTACTTATGTTTTATTTTATTTTATTTTATTTTATTTCCTGTGAGATGAGAAGTGAGATGATCTCACTATGCTGCCCGAGCCAACCTAAAAGTCCTACCTCCTGCCTCTGTCTCTTGAGTATGTGGAACAGTAGGTGCCTACCACCTTGCTGGCTTTGGTTTGGGGCTCTGTATAAAAATTATGACACTTTCTAGTTGGTTGTAAATTGGGACCTTTGCATTGGTAGATCCATAGCTCTTAGCCAGGGGAAAATGTGTACATACTCATATAATTTGCTGAAAGCGTAAACCAAGATTCCTGTAATTATTTCATATTTGACAATTGAGCTATTTCAGTTTCAGCTGATTGACAGGACTTTTAACAGATTAATTTAAAGTAAGCACTAGAACTGTACAGATAAGTCAGCTACTAAGAAATAGTGACATAAAGATGAACCCTTTAAGCACATGGAAAAATTGACGAGAATAATGACATATCTATGTAACGTTTGTTTTGTTTTTACCTTTAATAACTTTTCTGACCTTTAAGAATTGTATCATAAACAATTCAGACGAAATAGGGAGAAAATTTCTCTTTTTAATATAAAAGCTTTCCTCTTCATCTCAAATAAAATATACCAGGATGTATTTACAAAGTGAGTTTCTGGGAAGGGCCACTGAGAATTGTTAAGCCAAAGGCTAGAGTCCTGATTACAAGAATAATTCTACATTTATATGTTCTGGAAGTACAGACGGCAAAGAGTACTCAGCATACACAAAACTGTATTTCCAAATTCTAAATTTCAGTCACAGTAAAAAGGAGGAAAGGAAAAACCATCTCAGTTTATGCAGAATCGTCAATGTGAACTTATAATAGCTAGCATTTCTAGAAAGACTTCCACTTTTTATGTTTCACCTTTAGTCTTTGGTGCAGGTTCCTTCTCAAATTACATAAAATGTACTTTAAGAAGCACTCACTACCTGCTACAGATGTCCAGGAAAACTGAATTATGGAAGTCGGAAACATATGGCAGTTGCCTATTGCACAAGGAAGGTACATATGAAAGTTATAAATTTCTTTCTTTAACTCAGCATTGTAAACGCGTTTTATGGGGTTCACAGTATGTATTACATCTGTAGATTTAATTTTTGAAATATATGTGTTTTGAGATATTTGTGGTTTGTGATTTGAGAAGAACTCATCTTGATGTATTAGAAATAAAGGAAAACTCAAACAAATAAAAAGTAAATACATGGAAGGGCAAACGTTTTTCTTTTATTTCCCAGCTGGTTGTACTGAAAAGAACATCAGGTCATCTACCAGCAAAGAATTACTCATAGTACAGGGGATGTCCATCGGCAGAGCAGACTGCATTTATTGCGCTCCCACCGTGAAGAAGCAGCAGTATCAACTTGAGGAAAGCCAGCTTGGGACCGATATAAAAACCACCAGATTAAGGAGTGAACTATCCTCTCAAAACTGCACTAACTCAGTTCGTGCTTGAAAAAAAAAAAACAGTCAACTACCCGCCAATCTTTTCTCCATCAAAATTTTACTTTTAATCTTAATTATTTCATGGAATGCTTTTGAAATCACATTTAAATTGCAATAACTACCTAAATTATGTTTGTACCTGGCATCATCCATGGCTACCGAGAGTCACTACCGAGGTATCTTCCCTTACACCTTCAAATTTATTTTCAAATAATCCTTTTTAATTTTCTCCCTGAAGCCCCCTGTGTTACCTTTAAATTTAGTTTTATGGACTTTAAGAGTCACAGCTCTCTCGTTCCACTTTATTTGGAGAAATGTTAGAAGCGAGTTATGTGAATGGTCTTGGTCACAATGAGTTCAAACAAATATACTTGTTTAAGTACCCTCAAGCGGAAGCAGGTGATTTCAGGTAAGGTCGCTGTGGGGTTCACTTGACAAAAACTACCCTTAGATTTCCCAGTAGCAGGTGAGGGAGACGGTGCAATTTACTGGAGGAAGGGGATCGTACAGAATAAAAAGAGAAGCTCCCTTCTCAGACAGCTTTATGTGGTGGGAGCCCTCGTGATCTGTGCGGCTTTTCTGTCCTTCTGCGGTTCCTGCCTTGCTGAGAGCTCATCCCGGCCGCCTTTCCCTCACTGAATCTCTGTGCCGCGGTAAGAAACCGAGCAGTTTAACAGTACTGCCTTCCTGTTAGGAGGGGACAGGGAACTTAAAGACTAGCAGGTTCTTTTCCAGGCTTTCAAGGAAATGATGAAACAAGGAAAGTGCACGGAGCGATTCAGATGTCCTTCTTCTCCACGCTTTAAATTGATGATTCCTAAGACTCACCGGGCGGCCTGAGCCATTCCCCGTCCTGTGTTTTCCACTGATAACTGAAGTTCTGGAAAGGGTCCCCAATCTGACCACCCCCCAGTAAGCTTAGTTAAGGTTTATTCATATTCTCAACTAAAACGTATTGATATCATTTAATAATACTACAGAAAAAAATTGAGAAGTCCAATTTCCAGGGACACCTCGGAATCTCGGGGGGGGGGGGATCTTGATGGTAAAACATTCAAACCTTCACATTTCCGATTAGGTTCTGCGCCTGAAATGAACCTCTGGTCTGGTTTGCTGAACCTTGTAGTGCATTGGTCCAGATCTGCGTTTTCTTTCATTTTGTTTCCGTTCGTTCTGGTTTTGGTGCCTTTTTCTTGCTTTCATTGCTGAAGACAATCTGATTTACAGTTTGACTGAGAGTTGCATTTCTGTTTAGAAGGTGAAACGTCCAAGTCAGTTAGCCAAATTATTCCCCGACGGCTCCAATATTGCGCCAGAGTCCCGGAGTCGGTTATTTTTATGTCTGACTGTATTTCAAATGTGCAAGGTGATAAATAAAACCCGCCCGAAACTTCAAACTATCTCAGTGTGATGAGGAACAATGACAAAAATTAACCCAGCCAAAGCGTCGGGGTCCCCACAGCGGCCGAGGCATAAATCAGAGCCGTGGCCCCGCTGCAACCCGCCTTCTCGCAGCCTCGGAGTCTCCTGTCGGGCGCGAGACGCGGCTGCGACTTCCTCCCGGGCACCGTCGCGCCGCGATCCACCCATTAACTCCTCATCGGGAACTTCCGCGCGAGGTGTGCGAAAAGTCGGATAACCTGGGCCCCGAAGTGTGCCCGTGTTTGGGGTGGGAGGGTAAAGGGGGTGACAACCCCAACTCTCTCCGGAGCCCCCAAACAGCCTCTGATTGACAGGCCGCTTGAAAGGAGAATTAGTCTCGGCGATCACCGAGGAGAAGCCGGGAAGGCGGCCCGGGAAGCCCCCGCCCGCTGGTGTCGGGCCCTGTGGGAAGCGAGGTCCGGGCCCGTCCCCCGTCGGACCCCGGCGGCGCAGGGAGCAGAGGGTCCTGCGGAGAGCGCAGAGCGCAGAGCGCAGCTCCGGGCCAGGCGCGCACTGCGCAGGGTAAAGCCCGAGTCCTCGGGCGTCCGTCTGTCCGTCCGGAAGGCCTGGGCCGCGGCGCCCCGAGTCCGCGCCGCACCTGCGCCTCCCGCGCCGCCGAGCAGGGCGAGCTCCGCTCCTCGGCGCCGCGGGCAGCGCCGCCCTGGGGAGCGCGCTGGGGGCCGGGCCGGGCGGCGCCGTCTCGAGACTCGGGAGCCACGATTCAAAGCCCCACGCGGCTCCGAGCCAGAGAGCGAGCGCCGGGTCCGTCCGCGGAGCTGCCAGGGACGCCGCGGCCGCGGCACCGGCCGGACTCGGGATCGGGAGCCGGCGCGGCCGACCGGCCCTTCGCGGACCCGCCCCGCTCCCGACGCGGTTCCCCGCGGGTGTCCCCGCCACCCCGCCGCGCCGGCTCCGGGTCCCCCGCGTCCCCCGGGGCGCGAGAGGTCTCCGGGCGGCTAAGGTGCTGTCTAAGGGGAGAGGGGCCGGCACCACCCCGCCGGCGGCCGTCCGCAGCCCTTCCCGACCTGGGGCTCGGTCGTTCGGGCCTGGCTCGCCCGCGCACTCCGCGGAGCCGGGCCGGGAGGCCCCCGGTTCCGCGGGGCTCCTCCTTCCCTCGCCGGGGGCGGGCGGGCGGGCGAGACGGAGGCGCCGAGGACAAGGCGCCCTCTGGGGACCCGCGGCAGCATTGCCCGAGCCGGGCCGGGCCGGAGCGGCCACGTCCCGCCGCGCGCACCCTCCGCGCTGCCCCCGCCTGCGCCGGGCGGAGGGCGAAGCTCTGTCGGTGGCCCCGGACCGCGGGCCCGGCAGAGCCGGCTGAATCGCGCGGCAGCCAGCCCAGAGCGGGCCCTGGCCACTGGCGGTGCCCGACTGCGCGGAGGCCCCTGGTACCCCGGCCCGCGGAAGGGGGGGGGGGCGAAGAAGGGACGGACACCGATCTGAGACCAGGAAAAGCATCCTCGGCGGCAGAGGATAATAATTAAAAACAAGAGTTAATTACAAAACGGAACCTGAAAGAAATGTTAGCGTAGCTGTTCTTCGCCCTTGAGTGTGAGTTAACCCCCGTGTCAATGGAACGTCACCCAATCAGTGCAGACTTCTGTCACCCCAAACCCTGGCCAGCTGATAGACGTTACCCCGCAAAGCTGTGGGGCCCGTTGCAGTTATCTCTCCAGAGCGCCAGCCGGGACTAAGCTTCCTCTCCCCGTGTTCCCGTTTACAGTTCCGGGGTATCCCCCCAATAACCTTTCTGACTTCTCCCACTTGGGACGGTTTCTGCCTCTGCCCTCCAGTTTTTTTTTTTTTTTTAAGAAAAGCACATTTCACAATTTTATAAATAGGTTAAGTGTTTCAAACCGCCTCCATCTAGAGTAACAGCAAACCAATAAAATGCATGCAAAGTACCCCGTGTGTAGGGTGGTGATCTAAGGTGGATACAGACTCCGCACTACCCAGTTATTTTTAAGATTTGATTTTCAAAACGAAACATTTTGGGACAGTTACAGTTACATTACTACACGTTGTGGAAATAAGCTTACATTTAGAGAAAAATTATTAGAAACAGCTGCAACGTTAATGTTTCAAAACCCGAAGTACTCAGCATGCTCAGTATCTACTTTTCATCATAATTTTTTTGTGTGCATCCACATAATGCATACTCTCTGTGTGTAATACAAGACACTTGTTTAATAAAGCGAACGATTGTCTGTGTCAGGGAGATTTGGTCCTCTCTCCCTCTCCCAAACCATGTGCAGAGCAGATCAAAGACCTGAATTACCTTTGTCTTTCCAAAGGCAGCCAGATGGCGTCTTGATTTTTCTTCAGATTTTTTTTAAACAATAGAATTCAAAGCACTAAAAAATCTGTATGATGCAACAGATGAAAGCTCTTCTCAGGTAAATTATTATTTTTTAATGTTATGCATACCTTATTTTATCCCACTAAAGTTTTGATAAGCCTTGTAAGAATATACAAAATAACATGTAGATGTGGAGTAAAAGCTTAGACAGAATAAATTTGAAATCATAATCCAGGGTTAAAATAAGAAAAAAAATAGGAACTCTGATGTGAATGCAGGACACAAGACAATGTTTTTTCAAAAAATTTAAATTTGCCTCAGCGTTCTAGCACCATGGGTAAAGAGTAAAATATGGTACTCATCAAACAAGAAAACATATCAGTTCCTTATCATAAGCAAATATTCCCTGAAGGGATAGGAAAGGCAGAAATTGGGCAGGAGATTTAGCTCAGTGGTACCAGGACTCGCCTCACAAACGCAAGGTCCTGAGTTACAACATACAACAATGCTGGGTGTGGTGACTCATGCCTACCGGCAATCAGTACCACACACCACAGTGCCGGGCATGGTGGTCCTGCCTGTAAATCCCAGCACTTGGGGAGCAGGAGGATTGCTGAGTTTGAGGTTTGCCTGGGCTACGTAGTGAGCTCAGGGTCAGCCTGAACTACAAAGCGAGACCCTGTCTCAAAAAAAGAAAAAAAGAAAAAGAAAAAGGTGTAAGAAGTGGAGGAGCAGGCAAAAGGAAGGACGGAGAGGAGAAGAAATAGCAGCATCAGCCATGGTATGTTTTACATGCTGCTTCAGGAATCAGCTGTCCCTGCCTCACTAGAACACCATACAATTTCAGAGCTATTTTGGCTCTGTTCCACGTGGATTAAAGATGTGACCCTATGTCCAGGTAGGTAGTGTTTAGAAAGGACCTTGGAATCAGACAGTGTTGGATTCAGTGCTGCCTTCTGCATCTATGGTTCTGCTGCAACCTTGGCAAGTCTCCTTCTCAGACCCAATTTTCTTTGCAAAATGGAGCAATCTATCCCTTGGCTTATAGGAATGATATGCTACAGCCTAGCACCTAACAATCTAAAAAAATAAGTGTTAGGCTCTTATTGCTGTTTTTACTGTCATCAATGTACAACAAATGTTAGTTTCCTTTCTTCTTTCCCACGGCTGGACAGCATTTAAGGGCATTTCTACTTATGTGCTTCAGAACAAATCAGAATGCCTAAAGCTTAGATTCCAAGATTTGTTAATAATGTCAAATTAACCATCTGAGGTCCCTGAGCTTCCCTACTTGCCTGTGGTATTTGAAGAGCCAGCTAGTTTCTGGGAAGGAGAAGTGGGTGTCGGTAAACTGTTTCCTTTGAACAGAGACATAGAGGTGGGCCAGCCTTTGAGACTGTAGACCATTTCGGGCCGTGGGGAGTAGTTTTACTTCTAACCAGCAGGGGAGGTTGCCACTTCCCTGAATCACACTGATACCGGGATGAGTCATGGCATGAATGAGCTGGAAAAGGGGTAAGTATAACTAAGTATGTTGGGGGAAGTGGTAGCACTGAGGCCTTGCAGGTGACTACAGAGTCAGTATTCTCTTAAGTATTGGGGGTTAGAGGGAAAAAGAAATATAAAGTAATGTTTTCATTTTCCCATCTTCCCTCACCCTGCCTCCACTTTAGTAGAATTTTAAAATGGGCTCTGCTAAATACCAGTAGTGGTGCTATGTTTTAGGGAACCAAATCCTAGATTTACCACTTAAAACTACTCAGCTGATGTCTAAAATGTCTTCTCTTTGATCTCTCATTTTTCTTCCTTCTTTACACCTACTTTGTACACAGTAAACTTTTCTCCTTCTAAAACTCATGCATTGATAAGTGTCAACCCAGTGCATCTTATCCTCTGTATTATATTCCCGAGGTTGGTTCTGTCTTAATCATGAAGAATATATGCATGTTAAACTAGGCTGAATGCTCCCTAATATCAGAACCTTCACCATAGGATTATATATATGCATTCATTAGTTGAAGCTAGATTAACAGATAATTTATCTGGCTTGAGGCAGCCCCAGGCTAAACTACCAAGAAACAGCATGACACAGCAGGATAAACAGTGACTTGTAGTCAGAAGAGGGGAACCAAAGCTTGTTGACTATCCCCAGCTTTATCAGCTGTAGGAAAAGGGAAGGGATGTAACTAGTACCATAGCAGTAAGTTCTAGCTTCCTGTGAGTGCAACAGCACAAGATGAAATAATTAATAAACAGAAATGAAACTTAGAGAAGAAGCTGAGTGTGGGCCTGATCTGTGCTACTCTGGGGAACAAAGACCACAGACCTGTGCTTGCCACATGCTTTATGCTTTTTTTTTTTTTTTTTTTTTTTTTTTTAGGACAGGGTCTCGCTTTGTAGTTCAGGCTGGCCCTCAGCTCACTATATAGCCCAGGCAAGCCTGGAATTCAGCAATCCTCCTGCCTCTGCCTCCCAAGTGCTGGGATTACAGGTGAGAGCCACCAAACCCAGCACTGTGATATGTGGTGTTGATGGCTGGTGGGCGTGAGTCACCACGCCCAGCATTGTATGTGGTTACTGGCATGAACTCAGGGCCTTGTGCTGGCTAGGCAGGCGCTGGAACTACTGAGCTAAATCTCGGGCCCAACATGCTTTATTCTTTACATCTCAATTAACCAAAGATTCACAAGAGACCTGGAGGGCAGGGCAAACCCTGCCAATAGAGCAATAGTCCTTGAGGAGTTATATAAAGAACCCATAGGGCAGGGAAAATGTCAGCAATAGTTCCTAAGGAATTATGTAGATGAAGATCCCATAGGGCCTTGATAATCCTTGAGGAATTGCATAGGTCCTGGTGTAGCTCTGCCCTGGTATGTGGGACCCCTGGAGTCCCTGTCTCTAAAAGAGGTGAAGAGTCAAGTCCCTAAGTTCACCTGTAGGCAGGAAAACTTGCCCCAGTCATAGTCTGCCTGTACAATTATTTCTCTTAAATAGGATTTTTCCTGATAATAAGACTGAGAAATCAAATAAATGTTTAATTTCCACCTGTAGTAATAGTTGACATGATTCCAAGGACACTGAGTAACACCAATGTTTTGTGATAATAAATGTACTTTCCACTGACAGTAATCTTCCTCTGAATTAACACTTGTGGAGTGTTTTTCAAATGACAAGTAAAAATGTATGCATTTATGGCATACAACATAATGTTTTGGTATATGTACACATTATAGAATGGTTAAATAAAACTAACATAACAACTTATACACTCACTTGCAGTGAGAACACTTAAAATCTACTATATTCTCATGGCAGTTTATTTCATTCTTTTAAGCACATTCCACTTCTACTCTATATTGAATTAATTTTAGACACTGTATTTTTTTTTTTTAGTTTTTCTTTTCTGAGGCCCTCCAAAAATGAATCCAGTATTTTCTACCACTGCAGCCACTACTTTTGGAGGCAAAGTGTGGCGCCAAGCATTCAACCCGGGGTCATGCTCATGCTAGATAAGTCCTCCACCACTCAGGTATATTCTCCTCAGTAAATTATTTTTTCTTAATTTGAGTCTTTATTGGTACATTTTATATACACATCATGATCACACACAATATTGAGAATTTGTACCAGTGTATGATGCAATTTAATTCTCATTTTTCCCCTTCCCTCACCCACCCTACAACTCCCCACCCCCTATATACATAAGCTTTATTTCAGTTTTTTAATTACCATATTTTTTCTTACCCTTGTTACTTATCCCTACAACCCATTTTGCTTTGAATATTTTCTAATTCACAATATCTACCATATATTCTATAGCTCATTTACATCTTCAGTTTCTCATACCAGAGAAAAGATACGATATTTACAGACCTGTGACCTATTTATCTCAATTTTATTTTGAGACAACGTCTCACTTTGTAGTTCAGGCTGGCCCTGAGCTTACTATGGAGCCTAGGCAAGCCTCGAACTCAGCAACCCTCCTGTCTCTGCCTCCCGAGTGCTGGGATTACAGGCGTGAGCCACCACACCTGGCTATTTATCTCACTTTTAACTATATCCTGAAGGTACATCCATTTGAGTATAAATCACTCAAACATCATTTTTTTGGCCGAGTAATACTCCATTTTATAGAAAAAAACACATCTTCTTTATCCAGTCTCCAGTTGATGGACATTTGGATTGTTTTCAAGATTCAGCTATCACAAACTGAGCTGCTATGACTATGTGTGCACATATATTACTGTGATAACAATCTTGTAATTCTTTCATGTACGTACATTGCAGGGAAATAGCAGGGTCAAATGGAATCTCTAGCTTTGAGGAATATCCACACTGATCTCCATAATTGTTATACCAGTCTACATTCCCACCAACAGTGGAGAAGGATTCCTTTCTCCCTATGGCCTCACCAGCATTTGTTGTTGCTAATTTTTTAAATTAAATTCTTTATTGGTACATTTTATATACAGCTCACAATCACACACAACATTGAGGAATTAGTACCAGTATATGACACAGTCAATTCTCATTTTTACGTACATCCCTACCCACCACCCCCTACATACATGCTCTCTTGTTTTCTTTCAGAATCACATTTATTCCTTCTGCTCATTACATTCCCTTTGGATATTTCCTATTTTAGAAAAAAAAACTATCATATATTCTAGAACTCATTTACATCCACAGGTGCTCATATCAATGATCCAATTTTTGCATTTCTGTGATCTATTCATTTTACTAATTGCTGAGTCCTCCAGGCATATCTATTTGCATATAAATGAATGAATCTTGTCATTCGTTATGGCAGGGTAATACTCCATCTCATAAAAAAAAACACATCTTTATAGCATCTTCTTCTTTTCCTTCCTTTGTTTGACAAGGTTGGCTAAGGGTCTGTTGATCTTATTTATCCTTTCAAAGAACCAACTCATTGATTCATTGATTCTTTGTATTGTTCTCTTTGTCTCCGTTGCATTAATTTCTGCTCTGATCCTTATAATTTCCTCTCTAGTATGTGCTTTGGGTTTGTTTTTGCTCCTCTTTTTCTAATTGTCAGAGGTTCATCATTAGATTGTTTATTTCAGTTTGCTCTATTTTCTGAGTATAGGCATTCACTACTATGAATTTCCCTCGCAGAACTGTATGTTGTGCTGGGGTTGTCATATACTGGTACAAACTCCCCAATGTTATACGTGATTGTGAGATATATATTGTACCAATAAAAAGTTCAATTAAAAAAAGATAACTAAAACCACATCTTCTTTATCCAGTCTCCAGTTGATGGGCATTTGGGTTGTTTCCAAGACTGGGCTATCACGAACTGAGCTGCTATGAACAAGGGTGTACATATGTCTTTCCTATGTGATTTTTAAAAATTCCTTTGAGTATCTTCCTAGCAGGGGGATAGCAGGGTCGAATGGGATCTCTAGTCCTAATTTTCTGAGAAGTCTCCACACAGATCTCCACAATGGTTGCACAAGTCTACAATCTCACCAACAGTGGAGAAGGGTTCCTTTATCCCCATAGCCTTGCCATTGCTAGCTAATTTTGAGATAGAGCTATTCCTGCTGGAGTGAGTTGAAATCTCAATGTTGTTTTTATCCGCATCTCTCAAATGACCAGTGACATTGAGCATTTCTTCATATACTTCTTAGCTGCTTTTACTTCTTCCTCTGAAAAGTGTCTGTTCATTTCAGATCCCCACATTTAAATTGGGTCTTTAAATTGGGGGGGCTACTATTTTTTAAACTCTTTGTATATTCTAGATAGTAGCCCTTTGTCTGACAAACCACTTAAAATTTTTTTCCCAATTTGTTGTCTTTTTGCTGTCCTGATGGTTTCTTTGCTATGCAGAAGCTTTTGAATAAGATGAGATCCCATTTGTTGATTTCTTCTGCTAGTTCTTGTGCTATAGAGGTTTTGTTCATAAAGCCTTTTCCTAATCCAATGTCTGTGGCCAAGCCTTTCCTCTCTCTCCTGGCATACATACACATACACCAGCTCTTCCATAAACCCATCACCCCAGACAACATAAATCAATCAGATATTGCCAAGCACTATATCCACCTGTTCATCCAATCATATCTGGCTCCATTGTTCACTAACCCTAAGCCACCCTATTTAAAAACCTGTAATTTCTGCAATAAAGAGAAACTTCCCTCCATCAACAGGGGTGTCTATGAGTCATGCCTCCATGTCCCTGCTCATCCTCCTGAAGTCTCCTGACAACAGTAACAACTAGCCCACACAAATATCTCCAAGAATTCTACCTAACTTGTTTTGCAGAAGGTTTATTGTTTCTGTTTTAATATTTAGGTCTCCAATCCACTTTGATTTTATTTGAGTACATAGTGAAAGAGATAGATATAGCTTTAGTCTTTGCCAAGTTAAAGCCCAGTTAAAGGTTTTCCACCACCATTTATTAAAGAATCTATCTTTCCTCCATTTAGGATACTTGGCTCCTTTATCAAAGATGAGGTGGCATAGTGTATCTAAAGTTATTTTTTCACCTATTAATAGTTCCCTATCTGCCTCTCTTGTTACAGACTTTTGCTCTTCTCTCACCCATCCCTCAGTCTCTCCCCTCCACTTCTGCCAAGTCATATGACAACTACTAATGTAAGCTGCAAAAATTATTGGTAAAGGATGAAAGCGTAAATGTATGATTTATCATATATTAGTAATATATGATTAGATCTGTTGGTGCTGTTATAATCAGCAGTAATTCTTTCCTCAAAACACAGGGAAGGGGTCAAAATCATTTAATGAAGAAAGTGAGGGATTACATTCTATTTCTGAACAAATAAGCCTGAAAACATCACAGGAAGGCAGCATCTTATTGAAAAGATCTTTGTATCAATTACAAACTCTCTTCCTTCTACTTGACCTCCACTTTCAGCAAGGAAAATGAAGGGAAAAAGGGTGGTGAGAACAACAACAAAAATTTGGGACTCTGAATGTTTCATTTAGAAATGTGAGCTGGTGCACACTTTTAATCTCAGCACTCTGAATAGCTGAGGCAGATTGAAAGTTCAAGCCCAACCTGGGCAATTTAGCAAATTAGAAAGACCCTATCTCAAAATAAAACAATATGTAACTCAGTGCCATGACCCTTTATCGGTCACTAGTATAGAAAGTAAAAAGAAGTAAAGAAAGAATCTTTGTAATTGGTACCCATTATTTATTTGGGAATTTTAAAGCAAAGTAATGAAATAAATTAGCACTGAGAAAGATGTCCTCTATGGAAAGAAGAATTTTAAAAAGCAAGTAGTAATCTACTACAGAATAGACTATTCTACTAAGAAATAAAAAGCTTTTGCCATGAAGAAAAAGTGAGATGTGTTTTTGGAGGAGTACAGTTACTTGAAGATTGATCAGATGTAAAGAATAAAGGACCAAGAGGAAGCAGGTAGTTTAAATATGGATAGAGTTACTTTTAATTACTGTTGAACTAAACAAGAAAAAATGAGCTTGAGAGAGTGAGAGAGAGAGAGAGAGAGAGAGAGAGAGAGAGAGAGAGAAGGACAGAAGGAGAGAGAGAGAGAATGAGAGATAGAAAACTAGAGCAAGGTGAGAATAATGCTAGTAGAATATGAAGGTTTAATGTCTTGCAAACACTTGTCAATTTCTGTTATTTGCTTCTGGAGTGTCCTTAAATGGTTCTAAACAGTGCTTGCTGTATAGTAACAAATATATATTGACTCAGTGGCAAAGTGATTCTGAGAAGTGTGGAAGAAGAGTGGACTTAAAAATTGTGGTGAACACGTGATACTTGAGGCTGAAGGTGATGCTAATGAATAAAAAACATGAGAAGTAAGAGGAAGATTTAGGAAAATGAAGAAATCTTTTCATCCATGAATAAAGAGAGGAAATTTGTGTAATCATCACTTCGAGGGTGTAGTAGACACTCCAGAAGCGATGATTATAAAAAAATGCATTTCAGAAAACAACAAAGTTTCAAGAACACAATATTACTGAATTCTATTAAATGCCACTACACAGGTGAGTTTCATGAGGACTGAAGTCATTGAATTTGGAATAAAGTATTCGACAATGATAAATTAGGAGCAATTTGTATGGATCATGATTCTCAAATTTTAAAATTAATTGAAGGGCTCAATACACACAGAATGTCCCACCCACTCGCCCCTGCTTTCTAATCTAGAAAGTCTGAGATATTTGCAATTTTGTCAGATTTGCAGGTAGTTTTGGTATTGCTGGGGTAGGGTCCTGATTGGAGAATCATTGTTACAGAATATTAAAGGTAGAAAATAGCTGGATATTTGTGAGTGAAAAGGAGATAAGGTTTCTTAATGAAGAATGATTGGAAAGACATTAGAAAAAATGTCTGCTCTTCTCACAAATGAAGACTTCATTGCCTACTTGAAAAGGAAACAACATATTTTCTTTGAATATTTAAAGAAGACAGTCTTTGGAAAAGCTCACAAACATTTTGAGTTTCTGTTGTTTTCTGTTCCATAAGTAGGGGTAATAATAAAACCTAATTCTGCATAGCATTTGTAAGAGGAAACAAAATAAAGTATTGGCTTTCCTTTCAGTGTTTGGTGCTCAAATAAAAAATTGTTGAATCTGAGCACATATATTTTCCAAAGGCAAAATAGGCTTTATGTTAATGAATGTATTTGGTAATAATAACCACTTTACTAATTTCCTAGAGCCTTCCAAAATATATTTTTATAGTTGGTACTCCAGTGCTATCTACTAATAGTAAATTGAGCAAATGTAAAAAGCTTAATGACTATTTTTAAAGACAGTAGAATTTAATACTACATATCACAATTTTTCTTCTTTCTCTTTGAAAATGCATTGTTTAAAACCACTCTGGGGCCACGGACTTAGCTCAGTAGTTCCAGTGACTGTCTTGCAAGCACAAGGTCTTGAGTTTGATCCCTAGTAACCACATAACACAAAGCTGGGTGTGGTGACTCATGCTCATCAGCAATTAGTAGCGCACACCACAATGCTGGGCATCAACATCCTTGTAATCCCAGCACTTAGAAGGCGGAGGCAGGAGGAGAATTGCTGTGAGTTCGATACTTGCCTGAGCTACATAGTGAGTTCAGGGCCTACCTGAACTACAATGCAAGACCCTGTATCACACACACACACACACACACACACACACACACACACACACACACACATAGCATTCTACCTCCTAAAATAGTTTCCTCTGGTCACTTAAGAATAAACATTTTAGCCGGGCGTGGTGTGGCTCATGCCTGTAATCCCAGCACTCGGGAGGCAGAGACAGGAGGATTGCTGAGTTTGAGGCTTGCCTGGGCTCCATAGTGAGCTCAGGGCCAGCCTGAACTACGAAGCAAGATCCTGTCTCAAAACAAAACAAAACAAAACAAAACACATTTTAATTAATTAATCACAACACTTTTCATTAATGGAATGAGCAAAAATAAATCCCTAACACATATCTGAGGAAAGAATATGAAAATTTAACCAGTAAAAATGTGAATATTTCCTGAAGAATTTAATTGTAAGAAAAATAAACACTGTCCATATTCTCTATTAAACAAATGAAGTATTCTTCTGTCATGCTATCTTTAGATAAACTCCTCAAGAAAAAGAAAACAAATCAGAATTTTGAGGAATTAAAATGTTTTTATAAATATTCTCATCCAGAAATTTAGGTGAGCAGTATTTATAGAATATTTTTATAGTTATACAATAATAATAACAAAATTGTTTCTGTATCTTAGAAGAAAATATTATCTGTGATAATGTTAGCTTTATGTAAATGTTCTGAGCAATACATAATATACATCAAATTTTAAGAAAACTTGGATCTGAATGCACATGGAAACAAAATAATAACAATAACTACTGCCAAAATGGCCTAAAATTATGGTTAAGGCATCACCATATTAGTTTAGTTTCATTATTATTTCACTGTGTAATAGATATCATTAGGTCCATTTTACAGATAAGGAAATTAAACTTTAGTGAGGAAAAGTAACATCGAAAGAAATACAACTTGTAAGTCACAAAGTCTTGATGAGAATATAGACTCAAGCTCCAGAATTCCCCTTCCTGCATGACTGTGATAATAAACATGGGCACCATCTGTATGTGTTGATATGCACAGTATTTACAAATCAAATAGAAATGTTAGTGAGGGAAAGGATAAAAGTGAATATATATCCAATGCATTGAGCTCTAATACTAAGGATTTAAATATAAAGCTTGCAAAAGCAAATCTGAAAGCAGGATATTATGATCATATGGAATGTTACTAAAATAGAACAAAATGCTGCTTACATTCTGCAAATCATATTTCTGAGAGACTTATCTAGCATACGTAACTAACTTTCACAAGTAAATAATAAAAGAAAGCTAAATTAAAACTAGGCATACTTTGTTTTATTGTGCTTTGCAGATATTTTATTCTTATACATATTGAACATTTAGAGCAAACTGTGCTGAGCAAGTCTAAACGTGCATTTTTCCAACAGCATATACTCACTCCATATCTCTGTGTCACAGTTTTCTAATTTTTATAATATTTCAAACATTTCATTATTATTACATTTATAATAAGGATCTGTGATCCCTCATGTCTGATGCTCTTTAGAGGCATCTAGTGAACATGCTGTGAACACTGTTAAAGTGAAAAGAAGAGAGATAGAATGCCACATAAACTAGGCTGATAAAGTAGTGTAAGAGTTTGAAAGGATTAATTAAATTCTAAAGAGTCTACTGTGGGCAAAACAATATCAAGCCACAATGTTTGCTACAGAAAGCTCTTTCATGAAAGGAACAGGTAATCAATGCAGACAGTGGCACCGTTGTCTTGTTTGAATAAGTGGTCACAGCCACCTCAACATTTACAACCACCATCCTGCCATCCAGACATCAATGTCAAGACAAGACCCTCCACCAGCAACATTATAATTCTCAGAGCTCACATTGTTGTCAGCATATTTTAGAACTAAAATAAAATTTAAAATGCATATTTGAGCAAAATATTTACAATTACATTTTAGATATACATAATGATTACATTCACAATAGGAAGTGAGTATACATGAGTAGTATATTTTTTACATAATAATATTTCATACTAGTAAACCATAGTTTAATGCAAAAATAATTTTCATATTAGCTGGTAGACCAAAAAAGATTCATGTGACTTTCTTTGCTGTGATGTGCTTTACAGTGGTGATTTGGATCCCAACCCACAATGTCTCTGAGTTATACATATAGAAATTCTTCTAATGATAATATGAAGATGTTTAATCACATGAGAAGATTCTTGACATCATTAGGCACCAGAGAAATACAAATGAAAACTACAATGACATAACACTTCACCAGAATAGCTAAAATAAAAAACTCAGATAAGTAAACACCAAAATAAATGATATACAATTGAAAACGGGGAAACAGACCTTTCACAAATGGCAAGGGAACCAAGAGATGGAAGAGAAATGGAGGGAGAGGAGAAAAAGAGCTGAAAAAATAATCAAGATATTTTACATACTTGTACCAACTTCCCATGAGGAATCTGATCATTATGCATTATAAACCTCTACTAATAAAAATAAAAATTTAAAAAGATACAAAAAATTGGAATCCTCATATATTGCTAATAGGAATGTAAAATAGCATGCAGTCACTTTTTTCAAAACAGTCTGGCAGTTTTTTAAGTGATTAAGTATAGAGTTACCATATAACCCAACAATCCCACTCCTAAATACATACTATAGAAAAATGGAAACACATGTCCACCCAGAAGCTTATATGTAAATGTAGCAGCATTATTCCTTTTTTCCATTTTTTGTTTTCATTAATTTTTTCAAATTAATTTTATTGGTACATTTTATATACACATCATGATCACACTCAACATTGAGAATTTGTATATGCCATGACATTTCTCTTTTTTTCCCATGTTCTATCTACCCTACATCCTCCCTCCCCCTCTATACATAAACTTTGTTTCTTTTTTTATTTACCGTCACATTTTCTCTCCCTTTTTTATCCACCCCTACCCTTTCCCTTTGAGTATTTTTTATTTCACAATATCTGTCATACATTCTAGAACTCGTTTACATACTCAGTTTCTCACACAGAGAAAAAAATACAATATTTACACATCTGTAACCTATTTATTTCACTTATGAGTATGTCCTCAAAACATATCTGTTTAAGTATAAAAGACTCAAATTTATTATTCTTTATTGCTGAATAGTATTCCATTTTATACAAAAAGACCACATCTTCTTTATCCAGTCTCCAAATTGATGGGCATTTGGGTTGTTTCTAAGATTTAGCTATCACAAATTGAGCTGCTATATACATGGTGCACATATGTCACTGTGATATGAATCTTTTAATTCTTTAATGTATAGTCCTAGCAGGGGAATAGCAGGGTCAAATGGGACTTCTACTCCTAGTTTTTTGAAGAATCTCTACATTGATCTCCAATTTAGATTGGTACATTGCACCAATCTAAATTCCCACCAACAGTGGAAAAGGGTTCCTTTGTCCCCCAGCCTCGCCAGCATTTGTTGATGGCTAATTTCAAGATAGCAGCCACTCTTTGTGGGAAGAGATGAAATTGCAGTATTGTTTTCATCAACATCTCTCAAATGACCAACCAAAAGTGGAATTCCTTAATACCATCAACTGATAAGTGAGTTAATAAAATATGGTATCACCATACAGGTAAATATTATTTGATCATAAAAAATGAAGTATTTATATGTTACAACATGGATGAACTTTAACATACTGTGCTAAATAGTCACCAAAGACTGTATCTACGTTTTCATTTATATGACATATCCAGGGCAGAGATGTCTACAGAGATAGAATGTAGATTAATGGTGCGCTAGGGTGGGAAAGTGTTGGAGAGGGGGTGTAAGGAGGTGGCAGCCAAAGCATGTGAGGTTTGGAGATAATTAAAAGATTGTAAAATTTATTGCAATGATGTATATATAAGGAATATGCTAAAAACCACTGAGTTGTACACTTTGTGTAGCACATGAACTCTGTCTCAGTAGTGATCCTTTTACAAATAAAGCTTTTATTCTGCTCACATGTTGCATGCATCCATGTGTGTATGTATGCGTATATGTGTTCTTAGAAAGGTGACTAATGGTGGCAAATGGTTAAAGGCAACACAACTAAGATGCTAAACACTAACCATAAAATTTTGGTTTTTTACAGACATGTTTTTTAAATTCTCAAATTCTTTATTTTTAAGGTGTACTCTATTAAAAGAAGAGGAAATAGGGCATCTGAAATGAACAGAGGCAGAAGTAAAAGCAGCCAAGAACCATATGAAGAAATGTTCAACATCACTGCTCATTTGAGAGATGCAGATGAAAACAACACTGAGATTCCATCTCACTCTACAAAGAATGGCTGCTATTGCAAAATCAACCAGCAATAAATGCTGGCAAGGCTGCAGGGAGAAAGGAACACTTCTCCACTATTGGTGGGATTGTTGACTTGTACAAACATTGTGGAGATTCCTCAGAAAACTAGGATTAGAGGTCCCATTTGACCCTGCTATTCCCCTTCTAGGAATATACCCAGAAGAACTAAAGATTCATATTGTAAAGTCATATGTGCACCCATGTTCATAGCAGTTCAGGTTGTGATAGCCCAAACTTGGAAACAACTCATATGCCCATCAACTGGAGACTGGATAAAGTTTTTTTTTTTTTAATAAAATGGAGTTTTACTCTCCCATAAAGAATGATGAGTTTCATTCATTTATGTGCAAATGGATACAACTTGAGGACACACTAATAAGTGAAATAGATCACAGATGTGTAAATACCGTATCTTTTCTCTTGTATGAGAACCTGCAGATGTAAATGAGCTCTAGAATGTATGATAGATTTTGTAAAATAGGAAATATTCAAAGGGAATGTGGTGGGGAATGTAATGAGGGGAAATAATAAATGTGATTTGGAAAGAAAAAAGCAGCATGTATATAAGGGGTGGGTGGTTGTGGGTGGGTAGGGATATGGGTAAACATGAGAATTAACTTCTGTCATATACTGGTACAAATTCCCCAATGTTGAGTGTGTTTGGGAACTGTATATAAAATGTACCAATAAAGAATTCAATTTTTAAAAAGAAGAGGAAATATTAGTTCCTCCTCATTCTTTTCCTTTCTCATACTCATTTGCATACTTCCTATCTCTCTTTGGAATATGGTCATGTGTTGATTTTGGTCACATCTGTATTCAGTGTTTACATTATTAGAACTAAATAAATGCTATTACAAGTGAAGTTACCTGTCAAATATCAAATCGTCCTTCAATATATTTAAACATACTCCTATTTTTTTTTACCTGATTCAGATCTCTGAGTATTTTGACCTGCTCTCATCTGTTCTAGTTAACCTCTAAGCACAATTCTGGTTCTGAGATTCAAGAGTTTGATCTCCTCTTATTTAGACTGTTTCCCTTTTCTTAATTTGGTTTAGTGGCATTTCTGTTTCCATATCTTTCTGATAGAGTGTGCATGCAAAATAAAATTTTCAGAGCTTTCATGTTTGAAAATGTATCTTACTGAGCGCCTTTGGCTTCAAAATTCAGAATTTTGGCTTAAAAATAAATTTTCCTCCAAGTTTAGCAAAACCATTTTTAGCCATTATGTCCATTACTTATATATCTATATTCTCCATTTCCATTTTATGAATGAGTTTGATTTCCTGAAACTTGCTCCTTTGAGTATAATTAGGCTTTTCCTATGGCAAATTCTCTGATTTATTGATTCCTAGTGTTCTGAAATTTCAAGGTCATGTGCTAGGGTGATGTCTTATTATTTATCATACTGAACCTTAGATGAGCTCTTTTAATATAGAACTGAAATCCTTCAGATATGAACTTTCTTTCTTGTGAATTTGTCCATCACCTTTGTAAAACTCCTTTTGGGTTATTGTTAGACTCACTGAACTTATCTTGTAATAGTTTTAATTTTCATTAAGTCCTAATGTTTTGTTTTTGTGAACATTTCTTCAATTTCGCGGTTCATAGTTTGTGCTATACTATCATTTTCCCTGCATGAGTTCTTTCTTTTTGTTCTAAATGTTACTGTAAAAATCCTATTTTCTTCATAAATGTTCCATGTCTCTCTTATCTCATCAGAGTAATAGATTCCATACTTCAAAATTAGATCTGGTAATACTACATAAAGAGACTGATAAAGTTAAGATGGAAGATATACAATAGAATTGTGTAAATTATAAGCAGTAACATCTTTCCATTTATTCTATGTTCTTATACTTGGAAATATATTTTTTAAAGTTTTCATGTTTTTACTTGGTTTTCTTTAAGGTGTCATTTTTCTAGACTTTCATAACTGAAGGGTTTTTTTTTTCCAATACTGAGGATTGAACCCAGTCCCCTCTTGGTGAGCTACACCCATAGTTTTTTTCAATGGGAGAAAATATGAATCAAGATATATTATGTGCAGGCACAAATTCTCAATGGTGAAAGTGATAATAATGTATTCCTAAAATGTACCAATAAACTCAATTTATTAAACTTCTTTGGACTAAGAGGGAAAATTAACTTGTGTGTTGCCTGAGTTGTATTATAAATGCAATCAATATCTAGAGTGCAGAGACTTTCACCCATTTCCAGATATGGTGTTGTCCATAACGTCAGAGTCTGTTGAAGAAAGAGATCATTCCTCTTGAAAAATAAGTACAAATATCATCTCAGATATATATGATAAATATATGCAGTTCATTACTTAAAAGTACCTATGTTCAATCACAATCCCACATATTTATTTGATACTGTAGTTGTCTTTTTACAGTGATCATTTAATATAGATCTTAAAAATTATGGTTTTTAAATATGTGCAATGTATTTTGCTTCAAATAGTTCTCAAAAACTATAGACAGATGACATAAAGTAAAAGTAAATAAAAGAAATGTGTGGCAAAACAAAAAAAAATACTTAGCAGGTGGTCCAAAATTTGACCTCTGAGTATACATCCAAAAGAATTGAAAGCACACCTGAAAAATGATAAAGGATCTAAGTGATAGCGAAATAATATGGTTCCTATATATACAGTGGTAACATGTTCCTGAACTTAATTCATCCCATAATTCTGGTTGTGAATCAAATTGGTCACAAACTAAATCAAATTTCCCTGTAAGGTTCAGTGTAAGATTAATCATTCTGAACCATATATTTTTCAACCACAAAAATATGAAATAAATGTGTACAATACAGTACTGCCAGGGATTCTTGCAGTAAGTCTCCAGTCTCACCTGCACAATATGAAAACAGAAAACACTAACATTGCTTGAGATGACTTCTGGCATAGAGGAAAGGAAAGTGGGTGGGGAGGAGGTTAGTGGTTGAAGGGAGAATCTCTCTGCATAAGGCCATCAGGGACATCTCCTTCAGGGGTTCCTTCTTTTCTCTGTCTCAGCTGCTGCGTCAAAAAAAAATTCTGTTTAGCTGGGTGTGGTGGTTCATGCCTGTAATCCCAGCACTTGGGAGGCAGAGACAGGAGGATTGCTGAGCTGGAAGCTTGCCTGGCCTAATAGTGAGTTCAGGGCCAGCCTGAAATACAAAGTGAGACCCTGTCTCAAAAAGAAAAATCTGTCTAATGCCATTTGTTTTTTCCTGCATAACCCTCCCGAAATGAGAAACCACATTTTCATTTATCATTAACATTGTTATAGTCACTTGGGATGGTGCTTCTGAAAGAAATCCTGGCACTCAGTCCAGTTTTCTATAATGGATTTATCACCTCACTGCTAACCTCCTCCCTGTCTTCCTCTTCCTCTGTGATATGCTCCTCAACAAGAGCCTTCTGCTGCTCACTCTGGAGTCCAGCAAGTTCTTCTGTCATCAGCTCCTCCTTATGGTTCTCAACAAACTCCTCTGTGTCTGCCCCATCAATGTCTAGGCCCATTCTCTTGCCCACAGACCATCTCCTTCACCATCTGTGCATCAGTTACTTCAAAGCCACATTTGATGACACATTTTAGCCACAGTTCCCTCCAGACTGAGTTTAAAGTCCAGGATGCGACATTTTTCCTAGCTTTGTCAATGGTGTTCATACAGAGGGGGGCATCGAAATGTTTCTTCCAGAACCCTTTCAGAGTCAGGGTATCTCTGCAGGGACACTAAAACCTGGTGGTGAGGTGCACTTTCTTGAAGCTGCTCATCACTTTCCCGTTCACAGGCTGCAGAAGTGCTGTGTTGTGGGGGAGGAACTTGAACTTCATAAAGTCATACTCAGTGTCAAAGGCTGGAGAGTGTGCCACGCCATTGTTCATTAGAAGAAGGTACCTTTAGGGCAGCTGCTTGTCAGAAGGGTGGGAGGGGGATTGCCAGGGATCGATGCAGGACCTTGTGCTTGTGAGGCAGTCATGGTACCACAGTGATGCTCTCTGTTCAAGGATAGCTATAGGATTTTGCCTCTGTCCCAAGATTCAACCACTTCTATTAATTTAGCAATGGAGGATATGGTGAAATTGACACAGCGCTGTTTTCCAGGAAAGGATCATAGTACTGGTTATGACACAAAGAAAATCCACACAGAGTCAGTTATTAGCAACAACTATGCAACCGTGCCAATAGAAAGTAAATCAGCAACAATGACAGCATCAATGTAAAACTGCATATTGATATATATCAAAGACCAATATTCTGCCACCCTTAACCATAAAAAGAAATCTATAATTAAGGTCTACATTAAGACACAGTAAATATTGGCATGCAGGAAATGTACTAAGCTCCACAATTATACCTTAATTAATAATAGCAAAGAATTAAACATCAATAGAACAATGTTATCTGTATAAAGATTAATATAGCTTAGTGGTTATACCACTAAATATAGACAAGGTGGGGAATGGGACAATGAAAAATGCAAATTTTGAAAAATTAAGAAATGGAAGTTAGGAAGGAGGAGAGAAAAGTGTGCTAAAATACTTATTAGGGGGCTGGAGATTTGGCTCAGTGGTTCTGGCGCCTGCCTGGCAAGTGCAATGGTCCTGAGTTCGATCCCCTGTAACCACATACAATACTGGGCATGGTGACTCACGCCCACCAGCAGTCAGTACCACATACCACAGTGCCGGGTGTGGTGGCTCACGCCTGTAATCCCAGCACTTGGGAGGCAGAGGCAGGAGGATTGCTCAGTTTGAGGCTTGCCTGGGCTCCATAGTGAGTTCAGGGGCAGCCTGAATGACAAAGCGAGACCCTGTCTCAACAACAACAACAACAACAAAAAGTGAAATCAGAATTTTAAAAAAGCAACAGAAAAGAATAAAAAGAAAAAAAAGAGAGCATAATAAAGAAATGAAGATAAAGATAAAATGAATAAAAGGAAAAAAGAAAAAAGTCCCAATTCCCCAAAACCAATGAAGAAAAAAATATATTTAAAAATTCTGCAGTTTTGAATAAGTAATTTCTTTCCAGGATCTGGAATCTTGGAATTCAGGAAATCATAGTTTGCTCCACCTCGCTTTATGGCTTGTGAGTTTGTGAAGTGCTCCTCCCCTGCTCTAGCAGCTGCTATGTCCTTATATCTCAGACTGTGGCAACTGTCCATGCTGAGGTGTGTTCTTGATCATGTTGGTAGATGAGGAAAGCGGACAACTTGTGTCTGACTGGAAGTAGGTGGTAAGGTGAGGGGTCAAGGGAGATGATATATCTGAAACACAAAGTTCATGTTCTTTAAAATCAAAGGAATACATTTTAGGAACCACAGAGGTAAAGTGTAGGAAAACGTTATTGAGAGAAAGATAGCTTCTGTCCAAAAGAGACAGAAGAGTGACTGAATAAAGAGTTGGCTGCCCACTCCATTTCTCCAGGGTGTTGTATGGGGCAAAGGTGCAAGGTGAAGTGGGTCAAAGTAGAACAAAACTATAAGATCCAATGGAAAATCATGAGGTGAGCATGAGGTGGGAAAAATCATGATCAACCGATACGATGACAGTCATCCAGGTAATATTTACTGAATGCAGATTAAATGGAGAAGCTAGTCCTGCAGCAAGTGTACATGGAAGTCAGATAACATATGGAATTAGCTTATTTCATGGCTATGGTAGATTCACAGATTTACCCTGTTGATAATACTCCAAGTATTTATTTTATAGATGATAGAAATCTCACATGAAAGGGCTGAGAGATCCTGAAATTATTCCTCATGCTCTCTGGCCAAGATCATCAGAGGAAAGATAGCAACCAGAAATGTATCAAATAAACTGGCACCATTATGGTCTAACCTCCATTTAATCTACCTATCAGATGTCTTCAAACACAGGATGTATCATGGCTAATGGGAGAGGGCTACAGGAAACAATATAGGTGTGTGATCATGGTAGAGTCACTGTTAGTTTCATTCTCCATACTCACACATAAAAGTCTGATACTATTTGGGGAGATTGTTTCATTTGTCACCAGGAGTAGGATGAGTAAAAAGCAATTCCATTTACAAAATAAGTATAATGTTATACCTTCCTTATTTTCTTTCATGGGTGTGAAACCTGCACTTCACTCTCTATCGCTATTTCTGTGTCCACCAAAAGCATTTTATTTAATAACTTATACAAATAAGCCTGTTTTGAAAGAAGCACAAAGTATTTCTTGAATGATACTACAGACATAAGGCAGAAGTACATTGGTCCTACCTGCTGTAATTTCCAGTGGTCCAGTCACGACATACTTGCTTTTCCTGGCTTCATCCTTAGGTTCTGCTGAGCCACAGTTCCTGGGAGTAGGTGGTGGGATAATTTCTCCAGGAGACAAAGTATGATTGCCAGATACCAAGGCTGTGACGATCAACTAGCCTTCTGTGTTATCTCTAACAGTGAAGCAACAAAGCTTGGGATAACAAACACTAAAGACCTCAAATTAAGAGAATGGAATAACTATATGTGGTAGCACTGGATTGTCTACTGATCCTTCTATAATAAGCATGAGTGGGCAATTCCATCAACCATGACAAGATAATTTAGGTCTTAGACCCAAGGAACTCTTAGACCCTGAGGTCTTAGACCGCAGGAATGCTAGACTATCTAATTCCATTCAGTCTGTACAATGCAGACAAAGGGGCAGGGGATTCTAGAATGCGGTAGAATAGAGAAATAGTATTACCATAGTTTACAGAGCAACTACAGCATCAGAGATTATAACTTAGATTGCTAATCCTACTAAAATCTTTGTGGGCCATTTCAACTGACCATTATTTTTAAGAATGAGATTTCTACCTGTCTTCCTAGGGAGGCAATGAGGACGTCTGGTGCTCAGATGAGATCCAATAGCTGTAGAAAGGTTGACTGCATTAGGCCATCTTATGTCCCTGGCCTGTTTACCTGACATTTTCTATCCCCAGTGTCTGGGATGCTATCTTGCTTTCCAGTTTCAGCAAACAGTGATGCCTCAATCAATTTTGTAGTTATAAAGACCCTAGTGCTACTGCTTTCATTTTGTTTTCTAATACTGCTTGCTTCTGTTTCTGCTTCTCCTGAGGGGTGAAAATTCTTCTGAGATTTAGTTGATCCAAACAGCCTTTTTGGAGACATCCTCCTCTACTGACAACCAGCTGTGTTTTCATCAGAAACTGTGGCCAGTTTTGGTAATGCACTACTTAATATTTATTTCCTATTTTTCCTTACTTCCTTTGCTTCACAGCTTTGCTTGCCTGGAATTGTACTTGCTATTAAAGTAGTACATAAACTTTGCTACAAATTTTGTTTTAATGTGTAATAGGAAAACTTTAAAAACTTGCTTCCTGTCTCTTCCATATTAGGCTAATAATTTCAAGAGCAGATTATGTCTTGAATCAGAGTACAGCAAATGTATTGTATGAAAAGACCAAATAGCAAAGATGTTGGGATTTATAGACCATACAGGTGTTCATGAATTGAACATACAACTGTTCAATTCTTTCGCAGTGAGGAAGCAGTCACAGACCATATACAAAAGAGTAGACTCTATTCTGATTAAACATTTTTATAAAAACAGGGTTTGGGTTGGATTTTGAACACAGGACAGAGTTTGTTGACCCTTGTATTAAACTAAAACCAACATGCTGCAACTGAAATAACTAAATTTTATGTAAAAATAGACCTGGATTTGATTCCTACTTCTGCTACATATAACTGTATAATTGCACATTACTTTATCTCTCTGAACTCCAATTTCCTCAATAGTTAAAATGGGCTTACAATATCTCCAATTTTTATAAGAATTAAATAAGTGTAATAAAAAGATAGTATTTGCAAAGCACTTGCTAGAGTATAAGTGCTCCACAGACACAATTCTTTCATTTTTTATTTTTTTCTGAACAGCAATTGACATGTAACCTAGATAATTTTCAGCATCATTGTAAGTGCTTGTTAAAGAAATAAAAAATAGAAAGTGAGTAAACTGCTTCTACTTATGACGAGATTACCTGTGCAGGCTTTCCTGACATCCTTTCTGTCCTTACTGTGAACTCACTGGTCAGACCTGCGCAAAAATCCAGTGGTGGTGAATCTAGCTCACATGTCCTAGTGTCAGCTTTTATCATCACTGAAAGCCCCAAAAGGCTCACCATTGCTGGTTTGTACTGTACTTCTAATAAAAAAATTATCAGTCTGTTTTTTTTTCTACAGGGGAGTCATAACTTTCATGCAAATGAATGGGTTTTCCAAAAGTTAGATTACTAGAAAAGTATTTAATTTAATTTAATCACTGATGTTCCAATGTGAAGCTTTGACAGATCAAATATCTTAAATATAAAGCTTTTCTATAGGCTTTTCTTCAAAATTCCGTGAGTTTGAGAGGGCCTGAGCTATTTTTAAAGCTTGTGGTATACTAAAAAGTAACAAAAGACAAATGTAGTTAAAATAATTGCGATATGCTTTAAATGTTCAAATGAAAAAAACCCAATTTTTTTAGTTCTCAAAATATAATTTATTAGAACTTATTTTTTACACCAGCTATCAGAATTTTGAATACCAAACCCATCATGAATTTGGAACGGAGGCTAATGGATCTTGAGGCTCCACTCCCTTGAGCTTGACCCTGCTCAATTCATAAGACTTCTAACTTGTTGGCACGTTAAAGCATTTTTCAACAAGTGTTTTATGCTTCTGAGAAATAGTTCAGCATTTCCATAAAATGCACCTGGAAATATTTGTACATTTCAGATAATAGCTTTCATATTTTAAAATTAGATCTGATAACTTACTTTAAGGAGGAATGAGAAAAACAGAAGAGAAGCCCAGCCAGGATAAATACTATAAAGTGAAGTTTGGGTCTCTACACATAAACCATGCATAGGTAAATAAGTAGTATCACCTCACTTGCAGGAAATTTTGGCCTCCAAAACAAAACAAGAAAACAAAAAAAACCTTTGCTAATGCCGGACGTGGTGGCTCACGCCTGTAATCCCAGCACTCGGGAGGCAGAGACAGGAGGATTGCTGAGTTCGAGGCTTGCCTGGGCACCATAGTGAGCTCAGGGCCAGCCTGAACTACAACGTGAGACCCTGTCTCAAAAAGCAAAAAAAAAAAACAAAAAACAAAAAACAAAAACAACAACAACAAACAACAACAACAACAAAAAACCCTTTGCTCTAATGCTTGAACATGAACATGTTCATGAAACTGAATAATAATAAAGATTATGAGGATCTTAGGCACAGAAACTTATAGACAAGGAGTTCAGGAGGTACAGAGCACATATCTTTCTTGTGAGTACAGACAATTAACTGTCCTCTGGGTATTGAACTTACTACTATGAAGAGAAAATTATTTTATTGCAGATACTCTGCTATGAACTTCTTAAGAATAATTACTGTTCCTTATCCACCACTGCATCCATATATTGAAAACTTAAGTAAGGCCTTGATAATTAATTATGGGATATTTTTGAATAAATATGCCACCACATTTGATCCTGTTACTGAATCTGTGAAATGTGTATAATAAACTCAAACTATATATGGGAAGCTACTGTCAGTAGCTATTAAGTAGTAGTAGTTGGGATCAACTGTATTAAAATGTCTGCTGGCAGAGTATTAGCCACAGTGTTCCCAAATGTGAGAGCTATGAGAAGCCTATAAAAGTTTTACTAGATTCATATACTCTAAAAAAATTAAGGGCAAATATATAGAAACCTACCTCAAATTGTGGTAACAGGGAAGTATGGCCCTTCCTCCAGTTCCTGGATTTGAGTCACTTTCCAGATCTAGACACCCTGAAGGAAGAGAGGCCAGGTCCCCAGAGGGAAGGACCCTGATGCACCACAACTTTATACAGTCAGTCTTTCTCCCGCCCTTCCCCAGAGAGAACTGAAGCCTTTTGACTGAGTAACTGTACATAGGAGGAAGGGAAATGATCAGACATTTTGAGGGCTACTAGATGTTGGCCCTGAAGTAACACTATTCCCTAGAGATCCAAAATGTCACTGTAGCCCTCCAGTAAAAATAGGGGCCCAGTCTATAGCTGATCATTTTTACTACTCTTTCACCTTATTTACCTAGCCCTCTCTTTTGTTCCTTAGATTCTTTTCTGTTTCCAAAATTCTGTCTTTTATTTTGCTATTTGAAATATTTACATTGTGAATTTCTCATATTAGAGAAATCATACAATGTTCAACTTTTTATTTCATTTAACACTGTGATCTCAAGATCTAGCCATTCAATAAATATTATTTTCCTCATCCGTTCATGTATTAATGGGCATAACTATTGTTAATTGTGCTTCTATAAAATTTGACATATATTATTGTAGTGTGATGACTTTAACTCTTTCAGAAAGATAATCAGAAGATATATACCGCGTCCAAATGGAATTACTATTTAGAAGTCTTTTGAGTCTAATAATGGCTGTACTAACTTACATTGCTACAGTCACAAGATTTTCTTTAACTAGAACCTTGCCAAAATTTTTCAATTCTTTAGTCCTCTATAGTAGCTGTTCTTACTGGGGTAAGATGGAATTGAAGTGCTGTTCTGATTTTCATTTCTCTAATGGGCAAAGATGCAGAATATTTTTTGTGTACTCAACAGCCATTTGTACTTCTTTTTTTAAATTGAATTCTTTATTGGTACAATTTATATACATCTCACAATCACACATAAATTTGGGGAATTTATACCAATCATTTGTACTTCTTTTGAGGACTGTCAGTTTATTTCAACTCTTCATCTTTGAACTGAATCTTTTAGTTTTTGCAGTCTATTTTTTTTTAGTTCTTTATATATTCTGGACATTAATTGTCTGTCTATTGAGTAGCTGGCACAAATTATTTTCCAGATTGTGTCTTCATGCTGCTGGTTGAAGCTTTGCTGTTTAGAAAATTTATAATTTGATATAATTCTACTGGTACTATGATCCTGCTCTTGGAGTTGTATCTTATAAAATTAGAGTTCTGTTTGAGAAGTTCTCAGTTATGCTTATGTTTTCAAGTGTTCTACCAAATTTTTCTTTCAGCAGATTCAGTGTTTCTGTTTCTGCAACTAGGTTTCTGATTTACTCTTATGGGATTTTAGTACATGTTGAGAGATATGGGTCTAAATTCATTCTTCTGCATGTGGATGTCCAGTTTTTCCAAAACCATTTGTTAAAGAGGCTATCTTTTCTTCAGCATTGGCCCCTTTGCTGAAAAAAGATGGCTGATGGTGCTTGGGCTTGTTTTCATATTGTCTGTTCCATTCCACTGTTCAGCACATATGCTTTTGAGCCAGTATCATGCTTTTTTTTAAAATTAGTTTTGTAGGATAATTTGAAGTCTGGTATTGTAACATCTCCTAACTTTCTCTTGTTACTCAGGTTTTCTTTTGCTATTCTGGGTCTCTTCTGCATCTATGAACATTTTAGAATTGCTTGTCTGGGTTTGTAGAGACTGCAAGACTGGGGAGCAGTGAGTGAAACAACACAGTTTCTGCAAGACAAAATGCCCACAGCCTGGATGACAGTGAGGTGGAGGACAGACTGAGTGAGCAGAAGGCACAGGGAGCCACAAGGCAATGGACAGAGTACAGGAAAATAAAACTCATTATACAAAAGAAATTGCACACCACACAGACAGAGACTTCATGGTGCAGTGTAGCCAAACTGCAGGGGGTAGACAGCCAAAACAAGTTTTGTGTATACTGCAAAATGGGGACCAGATTTGGACTGAAACAACTTTGTATAATCAGTCACAGCAGTGAGAATACTAGACACTGCTTCCCAGGTGGCACCTCTCAGAGTCAACAATTGGAGAATGAGGGGGAACAGAGTCCCCACACAGTTGTGGAGAGTAGAGCAGGTAGTGGTCACCATATTATTGCAAAAAGCTTGAGATTTGCACTCCAAAAGGCCCTATGGCCTTCTCACTGCCATGACCCGGAGTGGAAGAGGTAACAGCTCCCACACAGACAGCTGGACAGCAGACTGACAGGTGCTGAGTAGCAATGGCTGGGGCCACCCAGATCAGCTCCAGCCGCTAAAGACTAGAGGTGTCTCCATGCCCTGCAATCAGAGGTGCAGGACAGGCAATTGCCTTGGCCAGTGATGGGAGGGGACACGTGCACCACACCCTGGGTCACATAAGATGAGTAGGCAAGCAGCCTCAGCCAGCCACAGGACAAGGGTTCCCCTCCTCCTGACAACAACCAGTGTAAAACCAAAGCAGAGTAGAACTGAGGAAGCTCCTGGGCTGGAGAGAAGCTGTTTATAGACCTGGGAGCAGCTTTGGGCCATGAAGCAAATACAAACAGATACAGAGGCAATTAAGCACTCAGTTGGTACCATGATGTTTTTTTATCACAGCGGCTTTGTAGTATAGTTTCAAGTTAGGAATTGTGATACCTCCTGCCATGATCTTGTTGCTTGAAATTGGTTTTGCTATTCTAGGACTCTTATGGTTTCAGATGAATTTTTGGATTGTTTTCTCTAGCTCTGTAAAATATGCTGTTGAGATTTCATCAGGATTCCCTTGAATCTACAAGAAGTTTGGCAGTATAGCCATTCATTCATTCATTCATTCATTCATTCATTCATTCATTCATTTATTTATTTGAGACAGGGTCACACTTTGTAGTTCAGGCTGGCCCTGAGCTCACTATGTAGCCCAGGCAAGCCTCAAACTCAGCAATCCTCCTGTCTCTGCCTCCTGAGTGCTGGGATGACAGGCAGGAGACACCACACCCGGCACTGTGGTATGTGTTATTGATTGCTGGTGGGCATGAGTCTCCATGCCCAGCATTGTATCTGGTTACTGGGGATGGAACTCAGGACCTTGCACTTGTGAGGAAGGCGTTGGAACCACTGAGCTAAATCTCCAGCCCCAGTATAGCCATTTTGATATACTCGTTCCTTCTACTCAGGAATAAGGGATGTCTTTTCATTTTCTGATATCTTTTCAATCTCCCTTTTCAGGATGTTGCAGTTTTCAGAGTAGAGGTATTTCACCTCCTCTGTCAGATTGATTCCTAGATATTTCATTTTCTTGGATGCTACTGTGAAAGGAATTGATTCCCTGATTTCTCTTTCAGGGAGTGCATTGTTCACACTTAAAGGCTATTGATTTTTCAGTGTTGACCTTGTATCCAGATACACTACTAAATTAGGTGATTAAGTCTAGCAGTCTTTTGGTTAAGTTTTTAGAATCTTCTATATAGGCTATCATTTCATCAGAAAATAATGACAGGCTAAATTCTTCCTGACCTATCTTTATTCTTCTTATTTCTTTCTCTTGTCTAATTGCTTGCCTGATCTTAGTGTAGAAGGTTTCAGTTTTTGACCATTTAGTATGATGTTGGCTCTTGATTTCTCATAAATAGCTTTTATTAGTTTGAGATAAAGACCATCTATTCCAATTTTTGCAGAGTTTTAATCTTGAAGGGGTGTTGGATTTTATTAAATGTTTTTTCTACATCTATTGAGATGATAATTTGGCTTTTGTCCTTGAGAATGTTAAAAAAGTATTACATTTATTGATTTATGTATGTTTAACCATCTCTGGGATGAATTAAACTTGGTCAGGGTGTATGATCTTATTGATGATCTCCTGTATTCTGTTTGCCAGTGTCTTATTGAGAATTTCTACATCAATGTTCATTACGGAGATTGGCTGTAGTTCTCATTTTTGATTGGGTCTTCTCCTTTTGAAATCAAGGTAATGGTTGCTTCCAGGAATGAATTTGTGAGTACTGCTTCCCTTTCAATTTTATTAAAGAGTTTGAGAAGTAGTGGCATTAGCTCTTCTCTAGAAGTCTTGTAGAACTCAACAGTATAGCCATGAGGACTCAACTTTTCTTTGTCAATAGGTTTTAAATTACATTTTCAATTTCACCTATGGATATTGCAGTGTTTAGCATTTTTATATCTTCTTCATTCAACTTTGGAAGTTCATCTATGTCTAGGAATCTATCCATTTCTACTATATTTCATATCTTATTGTAGTACAAGTTCTCAAACTAGGTGTTTCCTACCCTCTGAATTTCTGCTGGGTCTGTGGTAATTCCCCCTTTTCATTCCTGATTGCTTGGATTTGAGCCTTTTTCTTCCACTTTTTGATAAGGTTGGCTAAGGGTTTCTCAAGTTTATTTATTCTATTAAAAAACAAACTATATGACTCATTCATTTTTTGATCAATCTCTTAATGTTCATTGTATTCCTTTCTTCTTTAATCCTTATAATTTCTTCCATCATATGAGCTTTGGGTTTATTGTGCTCTTCCATTTCTAGTAGTTTTAGGTTCAGCATTAGGTTATTTATTTGAGCCAGCTCTGTTCTTCTAGTATGAGCATTCAGCACTAAGAATTTCCCTTGTAGAACTGTTTTCACTGTGTCCTATAAATTTCTATGTGTTGTACTGGTGTTATCATTTAATTGTAGAAACTACTTAATTTCTTCTGTGATGCATTGGTTGCTGTCCAGTTTCCATGTGTTTCTGAGTTTCTTGGAATTTCTTTTGCTATTCAGCTCCTATTTCAAGGCACTGTGGTCTGACAGTATATAGGGATAACATCAATTCCTTTGCATTTACTTAAACATGCTCTATGAACTAACATTGGTCTATTTTGGAGAATGGCCCATGAGTAGCTGAGAAGAATGTATATATTCTCATTTATGGGGTGAAATGCTCTATAGACATCTAATAAGTCCACTTGCTCTGAAGTTTGATTTTATTCTAGTCAATCTGTCTGTGACAGTAGGGTCTTGAGGGCCCTGACCACTATGATATTAGTATTTGTCTGGCTTTTCATACCCATGAATGTTTGTTTTACATAGTTGGATACTCTAGAATTTGGTTCATAAATATTTATAACTGTCATCTGTTCCTCTTGGATTGTTCCCTGTGAGGATGCAGTGCCCTTCTTTGTCTCTCTAAATTAGTTTTGGTTTGAAATCTACTTTCTCTGCAAATAGGATAGCCACTCCCTTTTTGCAGTTTCCTGTTGCATGGAGAATTGTTTTCCATTTTTAGTTTCAGTCTATAGATTTCTTTCTGAATTAGATGCATTTCTTATATACAGCATATTGTAGGATCTTGCTTCTTAATCCATTCTGTCAGTGTGTGTCTTTTAATTGCCATATTGAGGCCATTTAAGGGTTATAACTGCTAGGTACTGATTTAAGTCTGTAATGATATTTTCCTGTTCTTAACTTTTTTTTTTTTTTTTTTGAGACAGGGTCTCACTTTGTAGTTCAGGCGGGCCCTGAGCTCACTATGGAGCCCAAGCAAGCCTCGAACTCAGCAATCCTCCTGCCTCTGCCTCCCAAGTGCTGGGATTACAGGCGTGAGCCACCATGCCCGGCACTGTGGTATGTGTTATTGATTGTTGCTGGGCGTGAGTCTCCATGCCCAGCATTGAAAGTGGTTATCGGGATCAAACTCAGGACCTTGCGCTTGCGAAGTAGGCGCCAGAACCACAGAGCTAAATCTCTGGCCCATGTTCTTAACTTTTTTATTCTTTGTTTTTCCCCCTTTCCATTCAGTTTCTTGCCTTATCCAATGAGTTCACCCTGCTGAGTTACATGGGATTGTGAGTAGTCATTGTCTTTTTCTTTTTTCTTTTCTTTCTTCTTTTTGAGGCAGGGTCGCACTTTGCAGTTCAGGATGGTCCTGAACTCATTATAGCCCAGGCTAGGTTCAAACACAGCAATCCTCCTGCCTCTGCCTCCCAAGTGCTGGGATTATAGGGCTCGAACTCAGGACCTTGTGCTTGTGGGGCAGACGCCAGAAGAGCTAAACCCCTGGCCTCTCTTCTGTGTTTCTAGATAAAGAATCTTAAGGCTGGAAAGAAGCATTTACTTTCTACAGAAGAAGACTATGAATTAAACAGAAGTATAATTGAAATCACAACTTTTGCATATTTTAACTGAATCTATTTAATTTTTCATCATTAAAACTGCAGTTTTAATAAACCCTGTCTTCTCATATTATTTTTATTTCCTGTCTTGGTTGGCTGGACAAGAGAAGTCTCAGAGGTCCACCTTTGGATGGTCCTTCTATGAAAACTCTTGCTTCACAGGTGAAGACCGAACATGGGAGCAACTCCAACTGTTGAGCATATTCATTCCAGTTATAAACTAGGGAACTGAGGAAATAACTGGATCTGTAGACTGAAAAACCAATTCCCTTTCTTTGTAAACATTCCCTTCCTTCTTAGTAAGCAGTATAGTGGACAGTGAGGGCTCAGCTGAGATTATCTGTACTCACAAAAGGTCAGTCAAGGGTCCTGGGAAGTTACTATACTGCTTAGACTTCATGGTCTCTTCAAACCAATTCTCCACCTGCTCTTTGTCCAGGAGGCTGGCCTCTGGAGTCTGCATCTCCAAAATCCCTTATCCTCTGATTTCCAGATGTGTTTGGCCAAGAGGAGCTTCTCTGGGAGAACTGACAGAGGAAGAGAGCACTTGGGCTATTTATCCTACCAGTTACCTGTGTGTAAGGCTGTTGTTAGCCAATGGCTGTGCCCTTGTATCAAAGGCTACTGCTGCTGTTGCTGGTGTTGTCCTGTTCTAGCCTTGGAGAATAAGAGCTTCCTGAGGCATTAGCCCCTTACCATTGCTCTTTGCTGCCCTTCATCCTAACCCATAACTGTAAACTCTATCTTGTCCTTTTTAAATTGCCTCCTTCCTAGATGGATTCCAGTTGATAAAGCTGAATTTTATTTCTAAATTTATTATTTCATCTATTTTTTTAAAATCTATTTTTTATTTTTAGTGCTTGTTTGAAGAATATAGTGTTTAAATTGTTGAGGAGTTGCTACATATATGTAACACATCTTAATTCCTTTTTCATCCACTTTTCCTTCCTTCTCTCCTCCTTCCTCCATCTCTTACCTTCCTGAAACAAGGACTTATTAGCACGTACCACAAAGTCTATGATGATTAAGTGAAATAATAAAGTAAAATCTTACCACAATGCCTAAAGCACATTTCCTGTCCAGTAAATGTTACCTGTCATACTTACTCTGCTTTGTTTATTATCTGTGTTCAGGACCAAGCCATTTGGATTGAGAAAAGAAGGTCAAGAACTGAGCTTTGGCAAAAACCTCTACTGGACTTGGAGAATGTGTGACATCTAAGTGGAACCAAAGGGCTGAGTCACATTAGGCTCATGATATGCTAAGTCCAGCTTTGCCCATTTTCCTGTGATTGATAAACCTCCCCACAGAATAAGCCTAATCACCATTATTACAGAGCACCTAAAAGCTACATAGTAGGACTTTTTGTGTTCATATATCCTTTCAACAAATCCAATTAATTTAGAGAAGGAATTCTTAATCAGTAGCATAATTAGAGGAAATTCTTTAAACACATAAAAATCACTACTCCAATTTGGAGAAGTAAGGATATTTTGCCCTACATGTTTCCTAATTCTTGAATATATAATATATTGCAGTGAAAAGAAAGTAATGTCTCAAGATGAAAAACACAGCAATTTTTCCACATTATCTGTGTGATAGTGTTCATGATCTCACTATGGCTTGGATATGTGAGTGTATGTACTCGTTCAGGAGATAATGGCCCTAATGAGGCTGAATTGCAGATTTTATCTCTTTGTAAGCCTCACAGAACAGAGAAATATGCTGATCCATCATCAGATCATAGCCTGATATTTCATTTTTCAAATGCACTACGATGATCACAAGAGAAACAGAGAGAAAGTGGAGATAGAATGGAGAAAGTATGTTATCAATTCCCAAAGAAATTTCAATTTCAGTAGAAGAAAATACCAAGTGCATTTTTCTTCTGGTAGTGAATAAGTAATACTATTTTCATATGATGAGGGCTAATTTTGTATGTATATAAATTAAATAAATTGTCTGACAAAGGAAAAAAATCAATACAAAAACAGACTTTCTAGTAATATACAATTGCCATCATATTATTATCTTGGGCCCATAATAAAGGTTCACAAATTAGGTGGTTTAAAATAACAGAACTTTCATAATTAAATAATTAGAAGATAAGAATAGTTAATATCCTGTGTATAATTATATATATTTGTATATATAGTTTTTGAGACAGGGTCTCGCACTGTAGTTCAGGCTGGCCCTGAGCTCACTATGTAGCCCAGACAGGCCTCAAACTCACAGCACTCCTCTTGTCTCTGCCTCCTGAGTGCTGGGATTACAGGTGTGAGCCACCACGCCTGGTACTGCCGTATGTGGTTACTGGGGATTGAACTCGGGACCTTGTGCTTCTGAGGCAGATGCCAGAACCACTGAGCTAAATCTCCACCCAATACAATGATTTGAAATTAATTATCTACTTGTATTCCATTAAAATAAAAAATAACAGATATTTACTCTGTAATTGTTTTAGGGCTTAGCAGTCAAGAATTGGTATAATACAGTGATCTTTTCCCTCAAGTTCTCTAGAAAGTGGCCCTTTAACCTGGTCCTGGCTGTCGGTGCTGTCTTGGAGGCCTTGGCTTTCCTTGTCTCGTGTCAGAATGACCCCAAACTCAACCTCCAATCACATGACTTTCTTCCCTGTATGCTCTCAGTTCCTTATTCCTGTAAGGGTACTAGTCACACTGCTAAGAGCCCCACCCTAATCTTTCAAGATGGCATAATTTTATTTTTTTTATTCTTATTAGTATGTGCTTTCAGCACACAATGATTACACTCATTGTGGGGAGTTGGTTCATGTCAAAACATCTCTTAATTCACTTTTCATCCCCTTCCCCTCTCTTCCTTTCTTCTCCCTCCATCACTTGGTCCCCTTCACTTTTCTAAAAGATTCATCTTGTTTCTTATTATTTATGTTTTATCAGATACAGAAGCTTAAGTACTTCATGATTTCTCTTATATGAGAAGATCAAATTGTAAATAAATTAAACAGCAAATAAAAATAAAAATATGGCCTAATCTAACTTGATTACATATGCAAATAGTTGCACTTTACCTATAAAGAGGTAAAGTGCAACTGAGTATTTACTTTCTGAAATGTCACATAGCAGCTTTATTTTCAGTCCAAGGAATTGATGCTCATACATGAGTGTCTAGGGGAGTTTGGCTGAAGGAAATTAAAAGTCCTCAAATATTACATAGTTATCCATGGTGACCCAGAAAATCATTAGACTCCAATCCTCTGACTCCTGAGACAGCCTTCATTTTGCTTTCATTTATGACAGTCTTATGCACCTCCCATCACACCTTCTGAACACACTTTCTCAGTGTGTGCTTTGGCTTGGCTAAATTTATGGGGATTATTAACTGAACCTTGAAATACATGTTTCGCTCTGCAGTGTTAGGAAGATTCAGATGTAAAATCTGAACTGTGTCTTTATGATCACAGACTGACTTCAATCCTTTTGGACAACTTCAATTTAATATCACTGGAAATTCCTTGCATGGATCACAAGCAACATGTGACCCCTAAATTCTTTTCAATTCATTATTACTTTGCATATCTTCTAGGACATCTGAAGTGGGTATTTTTCCTGGGCATGCTATGCCATCTTAATGTTTTAAAGAAATATCTAACTGCAAGGAAATTAAGGTGGTGGCCAAGGCAGAAAGAATAGTCAGGGAGTATTTACCTTACTTTTCTTAGTTTGATGGTTCAAAGTGAGTTAATTACAAAGATATCAATTCACTGTTAATAAGACTGCCTGAAATCTTCCAGCAATCCCCACCCACCTACACATAACAAAATTCCTGCTTCAGGATCCTTTGCTACTGAAGTTCCTCTCATGGCATAGACATTGTTCTCTCTTTTATGCATGCCTGTGTCTGTTAAGACCTTTTCTACAATAGCCTCAGAACTCTGGTTGCAATTAGAGTTTTGATTAGCTGTCAGTGATGTCATGGCCATAGTTATTTTAAATCCACTGTGCTAAGTGTTTTCCTTTTCTTAATGTACTGTAGAAATTCCATTTCTTGACAGCAATAAGACACTTCAGGCAGGGTATTTCTGGGCCAATATTGCACTTCTCATGGAGTTAAGACACTTGGCCTTCAGCCTCATGACTTATAACATAATCTGAGTTATGCTATAATCACCCAGATATATACATGGCCTGTTATGTTTTACTGCCTAAATGGAACCTGCCCCAGCACCTCATCAACTGACAAGGTGGGAGTATAGCCCCGAATGATTGCTCAGAATCCCATTGGGAGTCACATTTGGTCAGATATCCTTCAGCCTTTTAGGGGTTACGCTGAAGCTCTGGAGGCCTTTTGTACATTTACCATGAAACAAAATTCTCCATCATCTCAGGCCTCGCTGCCAGACTGCCTAACTTACTTTGCCAAATATCTCCCCCTCAACACATTTACTGAACTTTAAAACAGCAGAGCAGCATTGAATGAAGTCCAGTAATTTTTATAGGATATATTTTAGTCACTAGACTTTGAAGACTATTCCAATGTTAATTATAAAGTTTCTGTGTCTGGATAACATATTGTTAACAGTTATTTTGCAAGTGCTAATGGCAAGATGGAAGATTTCCAATAGTTTTATTGAGGAAGTAGCAATTAAAATGTTGAACACTACAGTGTACATACAAAATAAAAATAACCTTGCAAACTATACTTCATGACAACAATGGGGAAGTAATTTTTTCAAATAGATATAATTAATTCACCCTTGTACGTCATTTTTGCTTGAGAAGGGTTAACAGGTCTATTTTTGTTTATTTGTTAATATTTAAAAGGAAAATAAAATGCTTGAGTGCTGGGCTAATTTAATTTTGTTTACTACATTGTGAAATGATTTTAGGACAAGTTGTTATCCATATTTCTTTCAGTTACAAATATCAGTAAAATGAGATCATCAGCTTAGTGTGACAATTTATGACTCTACAAATGCATGGGTTGCCTTTTCTAAAGATTTTCAAAGACCTCACTATTGTGGTTTTCCCTCTGAAGTCTCTTGTGTGACCACCCATCTTCCAAATTTACACGCCGCAGTCAACCAGCAGCTCTGGACATTTAGCTTGTCAGAGCCCTGAGATCAAAATGATTGACAACAGGCAGCAGTAGGCAAGACAGAGCAGTATAGTAGACATGGTGTTACAGGCAAGACACACAGGCCTGAAGGATGTTCCCAATGTCACCCAGCTGCAGACCAGTAGGTGACGCATGTGGACTCCAGTCTAGGCTGTCATCCTTACCACACTGCTTCTGACCACTTCACATGTAGAGTCAAGTTAATATTCGCCAAGAAAAAAAAAAAAAAACCTCTGGAATTAAACCACTGGTTTACTGTCAGTATTTTGGTGCTATCATATTTTGAGCTGCTTTCTCTTTTCATTTGTTCACAATTCAACTTTTTAAGCACATATTGACAGCTATGCCTAGGTTTCTGTTCCCCATTTGATGAAATATTTTTTTAACTGAAGAGGAATCTATATTTTCTAGTTTGGTTTAAATATATAATTAGAATATTTAAGATTGGCTAATGAAATCTACTCTGTAAGTATGTATTTAGCTTGTTGCTAAAATATTTTCCTGAAAGTTGTACTTTTCTGAGATCCCTGTGGTATACTTCTCTTGATCTTCCTGTGTTAATTTCTTAAAAGCACCCCCTTTTTTATGAAAGATCATGAATGAATAGTGGAATCAGGGACTAGGTCATCTCTCAAAGACAATAAGTTTATAGCACTAGAATTGTCCAGCCATTTTTTACCTATATCTGCTATATCAAAGCGTTTTATAAAAACACTTTTTAGGACCAATATTCAGAAAGAAAATAACTTTCATCAATTTTTGGTATAAATATTCATAGAAGTATTTTATTAATTTTGTCATTTTTATGAATCTTAAATATTAAAGCAGAATATTCGGTTCTTAATTTTCTTAATTATTTTTTAGTAACATCTAAATATATGAATTTCAGTTCAATAGTTCATTTCTAGAAATTCATAATCAAATTTAAAAATATTTCTTGAAGCTGTTATCCTATATGATTTATTATTTGTTAATTGTGTTCCTTAGTAAATATTCTTGGTTCCTATTGGATATTTATGTTACTTCTCCTACCTTTTGCTACAGTGAGAAGGAAGAAGATAACCTTTTCTTTCTGTATTCCATGTGCTATGAGGACTTCATAAGGTGGGGATGTTCAAAACTGCTCATGATTTGGAAAGAAGCTGATGATATGAATTAATTTTCTTTCTTTAAAAAATTGTTTATTGGTACATTTTAGGAATACATTATATAATTCTAATCTTTAGTCACAAAAGCCCTGGGTTTTTGAAAAACATATTATTAGTTCACATAAACAAGATTGGAAAATTTTTCTGATTTCCCTCATGATTTTTTTTTTTTTTTTTTTGAGACAGGGTCTTGCTTTGTAGTTCAGGCTGGCTCTGAGCTCACTATGTAGTCCAGGCAAGCCTCGAACTCAGCAATCCTCCTGCCTCTGACTCCCAAGTGCTGGGATTACAGGTGTGAGCCACCACGCCCGGCACTGTGGTATGTAGTATGTGGTATTGATTGCTGGTGGGCGTGAGTCTCCACGCCCAGTATTGTATGTGGTTACTGGGGATCGCACTCAGGACCTTGCGCTTGCGAGGCAGGCGCCGGAACCACTGAGCTA
>PVIC010001942.1:65098-83606 GCA_004025085.1 Thryonomys swinderianus
TCGAACTCAGCAATCCTCCTGTCTCTACCTCCCGAGTGCTGGGATTACAGGTGTGAGCCACCACGCCCAGCTCCCTTGTGATTTTTTTTAAGAAGACAAACTAAACAACAGAATTTGGAAGAGGGACAGGTTTTTGGACAATAGCTAAGCTGAGAACATGGATGGGAAATTTTGAGTAGATGTTTGCATAAGTGTGTTGGCCTTTCATTTTGTTAATACAAATAAGATTAATTTTAAGTTGAAAATATTTAAAGATAGATGAGAAAATTACATGAATATAATATGTTTGTCAAAAGGAGGCGAGAAAATAGTTTTACATTTTAGTAGATGCACTCCCCTGGGCTTTCCCTGAATTATGCCTTAAGTATTAAAAGCCATTGCCTTCAAAAAGTACACATTTTATCCCCATGATGGGTATAGTGTTCTACAATTGGATAAGTGTCAGTGAAAAGAACATGGAATAATTGTTACCTTTTCAGGAGTCACAAGGAAGAACAGTATTTACCTGTTATTGACCCTGGCAGTTTTTATAATTAACAGTCTAGAAATCTCCATTCCTTTCCTTTGACTTTCTGTTGAATCTGTTCTGCTAGGTATTAAAAACTAAGGTTTAACTATATCCAATATAGTCAATGTGGGTGGCAGATATTCTAGCATTTAATGGTTTGGGTTTTGAGTTCTGAAAAGTCTCAGTTTGGTTGCTAACTCTGCTTTCCTAGGTATGTGAAACTAAAAAGTTACTTAACTTCCCTGAAGTTCAATTTCTCTGTACATACAATGGAAATACATCATCAGTCTTAGAAGTTATATGCTTTAAATGAAAGGTATTTGACAAACACTTGGCATAAAGGTCACATACACAATAGCTTCATAAGACATTTGCTTTGATTTATTTACTGAGCAATGTTCCTAGGTTTGCACTAAGCCATATGTTCTGAGCTCTATCTCTTTACAGAAATTAGTAAGGATATCTAAATCCACTGAATGGAGAGAAAAAGATAACTTGAATCCATGTACAGTCTTCTTTCTATTAGTATGTATTTCCATACCCTAAAAACAGCAAAGTGATCATGAGCAGAAAATTTGCAAGATTCAATAATGTATAGGAGACAGTGCTGGCTGTGGTGGCTCATGGCTGTAATCCCAGCATTTAGGATGGAGAGGAAGGAAGATTGCTGAGTTTGAGGCTTGTCTGGGCTGCATAGTGAGCTCAGGGTCAGCTTGAACTACTAAGTGAGACCCTGTCTCAAAAAAAGAAATTGTGGGAGAATTGGAGACTTAATGAAGAAATACACTCTAAGTACTAGCAATAAGAAAAATTAAAGTGAAATATATTCTAAAGTCTCAAGATGATAGTTCATATTTATTGTTTTCACAGTAGTGTAGTTTAGTATAGAGTACTTTACCAAATGCTGTCACATTTGAACACCACACAGATATAGATACATTTGTTTCTTTTTATACAGGAGGAAAATAAAGTTCAGATATTTGAAGAGTTTTCTTCAGGTCCTTTTAGGTGGATCTAGCTGCCCTTTAATATACTGCTTCTAAGCAGCATGGTAATATAATCAAAGGGGCAAAAAGGGGAAACTATATCATCAGAGTGTGTTAAAAATAAGAGCTCTGTTGTTGCATTGTTCTGTTTTTATGGTAGGGATATTTATAAAAACTACTAATCTACTTCATGACCTTGTAAAATTATCATTTAAAAATTTGGAAATCATAAAAAATGAAAATATTATCATGAAATTGCTACCTCTACTTGCCTCTGAGGTCCTGATATGTTGAATAATGTTTTTTGTCCTTTGACTTTTTGATTTATGAATTTCTTTTTTGATTAGATGAGTTTCTTGAAGGCAACAGACCATGGGTTCTTTTTTTAAAATCCAGTCTTCCAATCTATATTGAGTCCATTTTACATTGAGAGTTACTTCTGAAAGGTAGTAACTTTATCCTCGGACCATGTAAACTTCAAGCTGACACTGGTCAGAAGAGGTAAAAATATCATCATGTTTTAATTAATAGAAAAATTCAATAGGAAGATACAAAAATTGCAATATATAAAAAAAACAAATATCAGTGCACTTAACTCCATAAGATAAACACCGCTGGACACAGAACAAATAAACACTATCACAATCACTATAAGTGATCTCAATATCCCACTTTGACAAACAGATCAACTAAGAAATTAAAAAAAGAAATATCAGAGCTAAATCTGTTTTTTAGTTGATCTTTAACAAAGAGGCCACAAACACACTAGAGGAAAGTTAACCTCGTTAATAAATAGTTTTTAGAAAACTGGCTATCCAGATTCAGAAGACTGAAGTTAGATTTATGTCTATCATCATGTACTAAACTAAAAAATAGTGCAAAGCTCTAAGTATTAAAACAGAAACATTTATCTGTTGGAAGATGAAATAGGTAAAACTCTTGAAGTCATAGGGAAGAACATTCTGCATAGAACCCTAATTGTTAGAGAAGTCACATCAAGAATGAAAAATGGTTTAAAAAAAATCTTGTGCACAGAACAGGATATAAACAACAGAGTGAGAAAAAAAAAAACCCTACAAAATAGGAAAACAAATTTTGCCAGCTACAGTCTGGAAAAAGGATTAATATTTAGAATATACAAAAAATTAGACATCTCCAAATAAAAGATATAGTCAAAAATGGGCAAGTGAAATGAACAGACACATTTCGGAAGAAGTATATATAGTCAGTAAATATGTGGAAAAAAGGTTTATAATCATTACCCCCAGAGAAATTCAAATTAGGACTCCACCAGGATTTCATCTTACAGAAAGAATAGCTATCATCAGTAAATCAAAAAAGAATCTGATGAGTCTATGGGAAAACAGAATATTTCTATACTGTTGGTGAGAATACAGACTAGAACAACTATTACAAATATCAATATGGAGATTCCACAAAACAACTAAAACTAGAAATTTCATTTTATTTAGCTATTCCTTTTCTGGGGCTCTTCCCCCAAAGAGTGAAAAGTAGCAAATGCATAATCAAGTTTAGAATAGTACAATTTATATTACCTAATTCTTGGAAGTAGCCTGTATATCCATTAACAAATGAACAGAAAAATAAAATGTGTTATATATACACAATGGACTACTACTCTGGTATAAAGAGGGGTACATTAGAGTTCTTTGTAAGAAAATGTGTACACCTTGAATCCACAGTATTAAACAAAACAAATCACATGGAACTTTAAATATTATAAGGTTTCTCTTCTAGCCCAAAGTATAAATACATTAAAGAGGGAAATAAGAAAAGGATAATAGGAAAAAGGGAGATGGATCTTTTGCAAAAGGGAAATGAACCAAAAGATAGAAGGAGCAGTGATGGAGGAAGAAAGGAATAAAGAAAGAATTAAGGTGTGTTATGTATGTGTGTCAACTTCCTGCAATTAATGTAATCATTATGTACCATTAACATGCACAAAAATGAAATTTAAAACAAGAAAAAGGTTGCTAAGTCAAGAAATAGTCATCCAAGTACAGGATGAAGTAATATGGACGTTAGTGCTAGGGAGGAAAACTGAACCCAGCTATGAGAATTGAGAGTAGCTGAGGACTCCTGCTTTGGGATAGGAGCTTTTTAGCATTACAGCATTGTAGAATATTAATAAATAAATCTTTTATTGTGTAACTTTTGTATAATAAAGAATTAATGTTAAAATTGTGTGCTAGCTATGGGAAAGATTTCTCGATGACTAGAAAAAGTCTTTCTTTGGCTATAAAAAGCCAGGCATTACACAGACTGTCTTATACTTGGTTGTAGCCAGGGGACAGAGTTCTAGCCAGTGGAATGTGGATAGAAATAACAATGTAGCATTTCTAAGCCAGGTACATAAAAAATTTACAATATGAATTCTCTGTGCTCATTTTCTACATGTGAATTGAGTGTGTAAATTTGAAGCAATGTGTTATAGCTGGTGAGCCACAGACTGAGGAAGTCTAAGACACTGAATCAGTGCTCATGGGGGAACCCCAGTTAATCAGGAACACTCATTTCATCTGCAGATGATGAGAAATAACTATTTGAGTTATTAGAAGCTTTGGATTTGTTTGCTATGACAGCAAGAATACCTTACCTAATTTTTTGTCTAGTTTAAATCTTGTCTAGAGTTTATTTTATTTTATAATTTATTACTTAGAAATATTACAAATGTTGTTTGGTCAGCCTTCACTGGTCACTAAAAGTGAATGAAATATTCACACTGAATAGTTATCTATCTGACCATATTACTGTGACAATGATTTGCTCTGCCATCCTTAAATTTACTAAAATATACAAGCATGCCTGTCCAATTTCAATTTGTCTTTCACATACATCCACATATCTCTGCCAACACATGACAGTTCCCACCCTGCCACTGGAATTCTGCCTAAAATGAAACAGCAACAGAACAGAGGTCAAGAACTTGGAAGTATTCATATGGAGAAAACCAGGTACAGCTTGATTTAATAGCAATATTTCATGTGTTTAGGGAGTGGAGTTTCAGGCTGCAAGATAAAAGCCCATCATTTTTATGCCCTTCCATCTGGAAAAAGCTGTTCCTCAAAGCACAGTGTACAAACAACCTAGGAACTCTTCATTTTAGGCACCAGCTTTTGAACAAAAAAAAAAAAAGAGAGAGATCTTTTGATGCATAGGCAGACTTTGAGGATTATTCAAATCTATGAAATTTTAGGGCTGGTCTCATAAAGAATGCAGATTTTCTTCCTGAAATATATAACTGGGGAGAAGCACAGAACACAAATCTTTGGGATAATGAAACCTTTGCCTTCTGCACATATAAAACAAAGGTTACACTATGTAATATTGGCCAGAGAAGAAACGGGTATGTACACTAAAGAGGTGGCAAGTGGGAGCCACAAGGATGGAATGAAACTTTAAAGAGTAGGCAAACATATACTGCATTTAAGATACAGTGTACTTGGTGAAGTTCTGTTTAAAATAATAACACTAACATAAATCAATAATAATACAAATAAACAACACCAAACCAAGTCCCATTGTAGAATAGTAAAACATAAAACAAGAGTGGATCAATTTTTTTCTTATTTGTATTAGAACTAGAATAAAGAAAGGCAGTAGAAGATCCAGAGATTTTTTCCCCCTCCCTGTCTTAACAGTTCCAAATCATTTTAGGTGATATCAGTGCAAACCTTGGAGCAAAGTTTTCAATTACTATCCTGCTCTGACATCTGTTAGACCAGGTACCTAGCTTCCCATTAAGGCATCCCACAGTACTCACAGTGTCTGAAACGCTGGCAGACACTGAAGGACCATTTAGTTTAAGATGTTTCTTATAGCTCCATGCACTATAGATGGAATTGGCTCCCGTTAGTATGTTTTTGCAGTTATATTTTCCCATGGGAAAGCCTCTTTCTATGAAGCCAAGATGAATGTTTTATCCTCTTCACAATTCACAGAGGAGCAACTTTTCAGAAAAGTATTATTTTTAAACTATAGTTGAAACATAACAACATACAAATTGCAAAGAATACATTTAAAATGAGTTCTTTTCTACCAAAATACATTATCTCTATCACTGCATTGAAGATATGATGTCCAAGCTGCTGCAATGTATTACTCAAGTGATCCAGAGAGTATTCTTTTTAAAAAACTGTAAGTATATGGGCATAAATTTCTGAGATGTTCCTTGAGTTGTGAGTTCCTTGAGTATTAATTGAACATCTATTCTGTTCTAGGCTTTATCTACTCTGAAGCCAAAACAGAAACAATATTTACTGAAGAAGTTTACGTTGGCTCATTGTTGTTGTCCATGGTCAGCAGGCTCCAGACTGAAATGGCACAGCAGAAGCCATAGCAAAGGAAAGTGGCTCTTATCATGAAGGCCAGGAAGCAGAGAGAAGAGGAAGTGAGACTCAGAGATACATTCTGCTGACTGATTTCCCAGTAACCTGCCTGGGGGATGGGGCCCTAACTCATAATAGCAACTTAGCTATAGGGGCCCTGTGACCCAGTCCTCTTTGAGCACATAAGGCCTTTGGGGGAACATTCTTGACTTAAAACCATAACACTTAGCATATCATGAAAAGACATGAAAGGCAAACCAGCCATTTCATCTTTACAGAAACCTGTGAAGTAGGCACTATTAAGATAATGGAAAAACCCATATGCCCATGAACTGGAGACTGGATAAAGAAGATGTTTTTTTTTTTAATAAAATGGAGTATTATTCTGCCATAGAGAATTGTTTCATTCATTTATGTGCAAATGCTCATTTTTGATCACCTGGACCTTTGCTTGAAGCTCTTTATAATGTTCCATTGCTTTTGCTATCTGAGCTTCTATGTTGTTCTTGATCTCTTCTTTAATGAAGTCCTTCACTGTGGACAGCATTTCTGTTTTCATCTCAGAGATCAGTTCTGATTTCCATATTAGTAGATCTGCTTTTGTTACCAATTCAGAGAGTCCTGGAGATTGAGTTTCATTTTGCTCCATTTCCCTTTCCTTGAATTCCCCTGTGGTGGTGATATTTGTGCCTGGGTTCTTGAATTTTTTCTCATATCTGTTGTGCAGGTGAACACTGTAAATCACTGCACAATCTAAGTGGCACTTACCCAGACTTGTGCAAACAGGAATGAAGCTCCTATGAGGCTTCTGGCCTAAGTCCAATGGCGGGTAGGCTAGAATCACTTAGGGTGGATGGAAGTCCCTAGGTCATCTGGCCTAGATCTGGTGGCAGGTGGGCTACTTGCAGACAGTGGAAGTCACTGTGCAGCCTCTGCTGGGCTTACTCAGACTCACCCAGAGGGAGTGGAGCTCCCAGGGGGCATCTGGCCTGGGTCAGTTGGTGGGCCGGCTGCTTGCAGGTGATAGAAGTCACTGCTTGGCCTCTGAAGGGTTTACCCAGACCCAACTGGGGTGGATAGAGGTCCCTGGGTCCGCTGGCTTGGGTCTGGTGGGAGGCAGGCTGCTTGCAGGCAGCATAAGTGACTGCGCCTATTTATGTGCAAATGGATACACCTTGAGGACACACTAATAAATGAAATAAATATATTGCACATATGTAAAGACGGTATCTTTTATCTGGTATGAGAGCCATAGATGTAAATGAGTTCTAGAGTGTATGATAGATTTTGTAAAATATGAAATATTCAAAGGGATTGTGGCTGGGGGAACACAATGAGGGGAAAGAATAAATATGATTTGGAAAGAAAAAGAAATAGTATGTATACAAGGGGTGGGGGGATGTGGTGGGTAGGGATATGGGTAAAAATGAGAATTAACTTGTGTCATATACTAGTACAAATACCCAATGTTGATTGTGATTGTGAGCTGTATATAAAATGTACCAATAAAGAATTCAATTTAAAAAAAGATAATTGTTGTCCAGGTGACATTCACACCCCCGTGGTCTCTACTTTGTGATATTGCTGTCCACTCTAGTGAAGGACACAAGTGTGTGAGCAAGTCATTTTGCCTCAAGAAGGAACGTGGTATAAGGGTTATTTGTTGGAAAATTAAAGACAGTGTGTCGATAACTTGTTCCATTGCTGGAACAAAACACTTTTAAAGAAGGAAATGTTTTATTGGGCTCTCTGTTTTGGGGGTTTCAGTCACAGCTGGCTGACTCTAAAGCAAAGACACCATGGCAGAAAGGCATAGTAGACAAAGCTGCTCACTTCATAGTAACTGAAAGGCGGAAAACAAGGAAGATCAGTACCCAGAGAAAGTCTGTTCAAAGGCAGATACCTAAACCACACCTCCTGAAAGTACTTTCAGAGGTATAACATCCTACAGTCCCCAAACCTTGCCAGCCTTGCTGCTGAGTGACTTTTTAAATTTTATTAGCAAAAATACTGATAAAAGTGGTAAGATCTGTCTGTACTACATGTGAGGTAATTTGACTATAAGTCAAATTAACTGAAATTATCCCATGTATATTATCAACACATGCATATCAATACAGTACAATAAAACTTGGACTCAATGGCAAAAGTGACCAAAGAAATTAGACACATGCATGGAAATTAAAGATTGCCCTCCTGAAAAAACAATGTGTCACGAGAAAAATCAAGGAAGAAATAAGATAGTTCCTAAAATTAAATGATACTACCAATACAACATACTATAAATCATGTGACACAATGAAATTGATTTCAAAAGGGAAGTTTATAGCTGCAAATCCTCGTACCACAAAAACAAAGTAAGGTCAAATGACAAACCTAATGATACATGCAATGGTTTTAGAAAAACAAGAAAAATCTAAACCCAAAACCTGTACAAGAAAGGAGGTTATAAAGATCAGAGCAGAAATCAATGAAATGAAGACTATAAGTCAAAATACAAGAATCACTGAGTTGAACTGATTCATCAAAAGAGTAAGCAAAATCCAGAAATCCTTAGCCAATCATACCAAAAAGAGGAAAAATGACTCAAATCAATGCAATTCGTGTGGAAAAGGAGAAATCAAAACAAACACAGCCTAAATCCAGAAGACTGTAATCAATTACTTTGCAAACCTGTATGCCTATAAACTGAAGAATTCAGAAAAATGGATAGATACCTAGATACATACTAATCAGCAAAACTGAACCAAGAAGATTTAAAATTCATGAATAATCCAATAACAGGCAGTGAAATTGTAGCAGAAATGAAAACCCTACAAACCAAAAAACCCCAGGTCCAGTTGGGTTCATTTCTGATTTTGACAATTTCAAGGAAGATATAACACCAATATTTTTCTAATTCTAATGAGTTCCAAAATAAGGAATGTCACTCATATCATTTCTGAAAGCTAGAATCACCTTGATTCCCAAACCAGACAAGAATAAAGCAGATGGCATCACAAATCCCAGATATGAAGTTATATTACAAGCAATAATAATAAAAATCAGCGTGATACTGACACAAATATGGACATGTGGGTCAATGTAGAATGTAAGGTGTAGAAACAGCCCCAGATATATTCAGCTATTTGTTCTTTGACAAGGTGACCAAAAACACACTGGAGAAAAAAATGTTTACCATACAAAATGATCAACTTCATTGCCTGTTCTTGACATATCAATTCTTTTTGTCCCATTCACCTCCCTTCAATTTTTTCTTCCCCTTTTTGTTTACAAAAGCCTTGTTTCCATTTTTCTGCCATTCTATTTTAATCCCTTTTTCCTTCCTTTCCTCTTGCCTTTCCTTTGTTTCCCTATTTGAACAGTTCTTCCTATTTCCAATACCTATCCTCCATTTTGCTTCAAAGAAAACTTTCTCTATTCTTGGTAGGCATATAAACTGGTACAATCACTATGGAAATCAGTATGCTGAGTCCTCAAAAACTAAAACTAGAGGTTCCACTTGACTCAGCTGTTTCCCCCTCTAGGTATCTTCTGAAAGAGTAAAAGTCATCATTATACAGTGATTTATGCATGCCCAAGGTTATAACAGCACAATTCCTAATAGCTCAACCTTGAAAGTGGTCTATATATTCATCAAGAGAGGAGTGAATAAGGAATATGTGGTATGTATGTACAATGGTGTACTACTCTATCATAAAGAAAGATAAACTGGAGTCATTTGTAAGAAATAAATTTGACACAAGCTTAAATACCATATGATTTCTCTTTTATGAAAAACCCAAAATACATCAGAGCAAAAATAAAAGATAGTCATAGAAAGTAAGGACACAGATCTTTCTTAAATGGGCAAATATCAAGATAGGGGAGGAGGCAAAGGGAGAGTACAAAAGCATAGAAAAATTATTTTGTGTCAATAGCACCCTACCAACCTGTGTAGCAGATCTAAAGAGATTGTGAAGTACAATCACACAAATAAAAGTTCAGTACTGTTTCTTGAACTGTACACTAAGTACTTGTCTCTTTCTACAGTGGGAATTCAGCCAGCATCTAGTCAAACTAGAATTGGTTTTGTAAATCTAAACTATTTTTTCCCTTTTTCTCTGTTTGCCCTCACTGAAGCACTGTTTCTGAAGACTTAAGCCTGATGTCAGTTTGGGAAATTCGCCAATCAGTTGTTCAGACTTTTAAAAAAATTTTATAGCCCATTAGATACTACTGACCAAAACAACAAAACACCAGTTATAAAGAAAGCCAAAATCTACTAAGTATTTAAAAGATGGTCAAACCTGTTCTCTTAATTAGCTTTCCAGTGTTGAAAACTAAATTTAACCAATCAGTTATCTTTAACTAATTATACTCATGTAAGTATTCATGCTTTACTTTAAATTTTTTAAACAGAATAAAAAGGATAATTTGCCTAAAACTTTAGAATTTGAAATAAAGCTGGGGTGTTGGTAGTTAATAGTTCCAGCCCCACTCTTTTACTTCTTAGCAGAGGGTTGAAGTTCAGCCAGAGTTCTTGGATAATAGGAGTTTTTAGAGGATATTTAGTGAGGTCCCTATTGGAACGTTATCTATACTGCAAACAATTGTACATCATTTGGTAATCATGGGCAGTTTCAGCTTAGGAAAGACCTCATGCTGATTAGCTTCATGGAAAGTGGAGCGGTCACAATTTTGAGAGTGCCAACATACTTCTATCTCATCAATCCCCATGTCAGGCAGGATTATCTAGTGGGGGAGAATAGGTGAGGTGGGAGAAAGGGAACAATGTTCTGAGCCATCCCCAGACACCCGGAAGATTTCAAACCCTCTTTCTGGCTAGGATGTAACATTAGGGGTGGACTCTATGGTCGCTTTAAAATCTCACATGCACTGCTCCCACAGTCTGCTGGTCATGTGAATGCGCGTTTTGATTGGTCAAACTGAAATGGCGAGGGGGGCAGTTCTCAACACGGCCACCTGCTGCTGTTGTCCTAAAGACTTGGCTGAATTCTCCAGGCGCCTCTGCTACCACCTCTTTTAGCTGTTGGAAATGTCAGTCACATTTGCAGAAAGACCTTGAAAACGAGTTCCATTTTTATTAATTCAGTTACTAAAACAATTCTGTGGTGGACTTCTTATTCAGGGGCACTAGAAAAAAGCTAGCCCCTACTACGTGGAACACCTTTGGGTATCATTTAGGGCCCGAGACTTACAGAGTCAGAATGCTCAGCATTGTATGTGGTTACCAGGGATCAAACTCAGGACCTTGCACTTGCGAGGCAGGCGCCGGAACCACAAGCTAAATCTCCGGCCCTCCCCCCAATATTTATTCACTTATGTTTGTTGAACTTTGCCATGGTTATGCATCTATCATCACATAAATATTCAGTTTTTAAAACGCTTAATTTCTATAAATATTTATTAACTGAATTATTTCATGTCTTTTTTGTGTTCTTCACACTTAAGCATTTTTAAGGAAAAATATTCACTGATTTTAATGATGCTGTGGTTGTTGTGTTCATTTTATGATATCATTATATAAATTAAGAAGTTTTAAAGCAGCTTAAAAGTTTCCCAGTGTTTCCTCATAGATCTTAACTCTAAGTAAAGAGAATTGTACCAGTTTTCAGTATACCTAAATTCATGGTACGATATCAAACAGCACAGAATCCAGAATATCAGACTTCTAATATGAAGTTTTCTACAAATAAGCCAATTTTATTACAAGGCATTGATAAATAATTGAGTGGAATATACTCTATATTTTAAACTTTTCAATGTCCCAAGAGAGTGACTGATTATAATGATGCTAAAGAGAGAAAATCCACGCTATCTCTCTATGGACTGCTTGAGACATTGATCATATCTTTACACATTTAACTCACCATTCACCTATGATTTAATCCTTTCATTAGATAATCCACAGATACACATTGAGTGCCAAAAATGAGCTTGTGCTTGGCAAAAGGATAGATTAAAAATATCTGAAGATATAGAAGAAGAAATGTTTTTAGTCCTTGTAGAATGCACCTTTCTCCAAAGCCATAAATTATTGCAGGAACAATTATCAGCTGGTGGCACCATCATTACTTTACAACATATGTCTGGAAGTTAATGAAGTTGACTTATTTTGTGAAAAAAACTGGGAAAATTCTGGCACCACTTTGAAAAAAGTTAAAGAAAGTTTGAAGGGAAATAACCACAAACTTCCAAATAGAAATATTAATCTATAGAAATATAAATTCTTTCCTAAAAATGATGGCATTTCAAGACTTTTACTAAATATTATTGGAGCCAGTTGGGAAGGTTTTGAGGTGAATGGAGTATAAAAATGAATATGTACTTGGATTCTTCCATGAAAGAGCAGAAATACTTCATCTTGGAATAGTTATTAAGCATCTGAGAATTTTTTTATTTTAATAAAAGTCGTAGAAAATTCAGACTGTAGCTATGCTATGATTAATTTAACTATAAATCTTTGTATCTTTAGCATACAGACAAATGCATGCTAAGTTGACCTTAACTGTGCTCACTGAGAGTGCATAAATATTGAAAAGCAAGGTCTTTGTAAAGAGGAGCACAGGAGAACGCAAGAGGCAACCGTATCTCAGTTCAATCTGCTGATTCTGATGACATCAGTTATGGAGAATGAAATCCTGAAAAACCACTTTCTGAAGGTGAGCACAGAAAAGTTTCAGCCATTATAACCAACACTACTTTGTGAATCACTCTTGAGGTATAGGACTGAAGGAGAACTTCTGGAATTTCATGCCAGGTTACCATCTCACCTCTCAGTTATCATCCCAAGGTAATGATGAAAAGAGAGAAATAAAAATCACTGGAAGGATACAGACCTGGGTAGGAAACTGTGCTTCACTCAAGCACAGATGCCTGATAAAGATAGTATGATTAAACAAATCTTGCATGAAGAATAGAACATGGACTTTGTCTCCACCGTGTGCTTTACTCTTTTTTGTTATTATTGAAAGAAATTCATAAGACTCAACTACAAGGCTTAGAAAAGGAGATTCACTTTAGCTTAACAATCCAATTGTATCAGTAGCATACGAGTTATTTTTAAAATCCAACCTTTCTAGTTAATCCCTACTCTGGTCCCAAATTATTTGACAATGAATTTTATCTTTTCTATGACCATAGATGAGTTTTGACTGTTGTAGAATTTCAAACAAATGAAGGTATACAATATCTTCTCTGTTGTTCCCAACTTCTCTGATTTTACATCACGATGTAATTTTTTTCATGTTGTTCCCTGTCTCAGAATTCTGTACTTCTTTATTGCTGAGTAGTACATTTTAGAATACTGTTTTTCCTTTGTTAACGTTAATCTTTTTAATAAATTGAATTTATTGGTATGTTTTAGGAATACATTATGATTATTCTTATACCTTGCCTACTTTTGACTACATTTTATAGTACTATTCTCAGGACTCACTAAATTCATAACATAATGATCTTTGATTCTCTCTTTGAATAAGTTTCTTCTATATTGTTAATGTCTGGCTCTGGTGTTTCCTCGGCACAGAATTTATCTAGTTCCTCCTCTTCGTTTTCAATTTCAGCTTTTTAAAATGCCACTTCCCCTGAAAGGCCAGCACCTCTGAAAGATGTTTTTCTACTTCTCCTTGCTTTCTGTTACAATTTGATCAGTTTGTGATTATTACATTTTCTTATTTATTCCTCATGTGTATGTGTGTTCCCTTTGAAAATGTTAAATTCTCTAAAAGCAGATATATCTCTATTGTTTTCTACCTTATGTCTCATCTAATGAAATATCTGATGTATATAAAAAGTGTTGCATAAATGCTGAATACCTTATTCACTTAAATAAATAATTAAGTGAATTATTGCTCTAAATACTATTAAGATAACTTTTGGGGAAAACATTGTGTTATATAACATGTAGGTGAGCAGGTAGATTAATAGGTAATCACAGTATAACTCACTTTTGGTATAAACTCACTTTGGGGAAAGGTTAAAATGATATGCTTATGCATAATTAAAATATTGTGTCTTCTACTCTTTTGATATTTCCTAAAATCTGTACTATGAATATAAATTACATAACTGAAATTAACACATTATTGTTAAGTAGCTGCCTGTATCTATAGTTGGGAACCATGTCTGTGTCTACTCTTGCCTGAATTATAGTAGGTAGACATGTTCCTAGTCTGTATTAGAGAGTGTTCATTCTGGGTGTCTGTCAGTGGTTCAGTAAGAAGTCAGGAAGAGGTTCCAACTAAAATCTTTTCTATCTACTAAGGACAATCACCACATTTTTTATGTAAAAGATTCAATATCAATATTTTATACTTTATAAGACATTTGGTCACTGTTGTAACTACTCAATATTGCCTTAGTGTGAAAACAGACTGAGACAAAAATGTAAGAACAGAATCATATTTATTCCTTCCCCTCATTACATTCCCACATCAAGTTTCCAACTTCCCATTCTATGAAAACTGTCATACTTTCTAGAGCTCATTTGCATCTACAGGTGCTCATATCAAAGAAAAGATCCGGTATTTGCCTGTGATCTATTTCACTTAGTAGTGTGTCCTCCAGGTGTATCCATTTGCACATAAATGAATCAATCTTGTCATTCTTTTTTTTTTTTTTTTGAATCAGGGTCTTGCTTTGTAGTTCAGGCTGGCTCTGAGCTCACTATGTAGTCCAGGCAAGCCTCGAACTCAGCAATCCTCCTGTCTCTGCCTCCCGAGTGCTGGGATTACAGGTGTGAGCTACCACACCTGGCACTGTGGTATGCGGTATGTGATACTGATTGCTGGTGGGCGTGAGTCTCCACGCCCAGCATTGTATGTAGGTACCAGGGATTGAACTCAGGACCTTGTGCTTGCGAGGCAAGTGCCGGAACCACTGAGCTAACCCTCCGGCCCAATTTTGTCATTCTTTATGGCAGAATAATACTCCATTTTATTTAAAAAAAAACCCACATCTTTGTATATAGGGGGTGGGGAGGTGTGGGTGGGTAGGGATATGGGTAAAAATGAGAATTAACTTGTATAACTCGTATATTGGTACAAATTCCCCGATGTTTTGTGTGATTGTGAGATGTATATAAATTGTACCAATAAAGAATTTTTTAAAAATGTAACAATAGATACAACTGTGTTTCAATAAAACTTTATTGGTAAAAACAGGTGGAAAAATGAGTTTGACCCCAAGGGTTACTTTTTGCTAACGTTCTGATCTAACATACACCTGAAACTTTATTTGCTTAACTTTTCTATCTAGTGGAGTCAGGTCATCTATGTTCAATTCCTAGATTCTCTATTTACAGGGAGTTGGAGATGCCGAGAGTACTATTGAACTTCTGTAAATTTTAGTTTTGAGATCTTCTAGATAAAATAATCCACACATAAAGCACCCAGCTTACTTCTTGGCACAGGAAAGGCCTATGATAGCTATTCTGTTGTCCCAGGTCCATTCTCTGGACTGGTTTGTCCCGAACTCTGGAAACTGGTCCCTACAAGTGACATCAGCTGGCTCCTTTGTTGAGAGGCCTTCACTTCAGTTCACCTAATAGGAAAAACTGGCCAGAGACTGTAGGACAGGAGGCAAGAGAGAGCCAGAATTGTGCCTCTTCTCTGCTATGTTATTTCTGTACAGGTTGTATCTCCTCAACTACTGCTGTCTATAGGTATGTCTGTGCCTGCAGGTCCTACTCTCTCTCAGGGGTTTCAGTATAGCTATTGCCTTCTCTTCAACTTTCAGATTCAACAATCTTGCTAGTTGTGAAATAATTTCACAACTTTTGCAGATCCCTCTTCCTGCTTTCACCTAGATAAAAAGCATCATCATTGAATTGTCATCATGAGAACTTTATAGTGAATTCTTTTCTCAGGGGAGATTCTGACTAAAATACTACTCTCTCATGTGAAGATTGATGAAGACAGTGGTAATATTTTTTTTTTTTTTTTTTTTTTTTTTTTTTTTTTTTTTTTTTTTTTTTTTTTTTTTTTTTTTTTTTTTTTTTTTTTTTTTTTTTTTTTTTTTTTTTTTTTTTTTTTTTTTTTTTGCTTTTTGAGACAGGGTCTCGCTTTGTAGTTCAGGCTGGTCCTGAGCTCACTATGGTGCCCAGGCAAGCCACCGTGAACTCAGCAATCCTCCTGTCTCTGCCCTCCTGAGTGCTGGGATTACAGGCGTGAGCCACCACGTCCAGCATTGTGGTATGCGGCGTTGATTGTTGGTGGGTATGTCTTCACGCCCAGCATTATATGTGGTTACCGGGGATCAAATTCAGGACCTTGGGCTTGCAAGGCAGGCGCCGGAACCACTGAGCTAACCCTCCGGCCCAGTATTTTTCATTTTTATAGTCATCTACTACTTCAAAACCTTTTCCAGGTCTAAGCCTCTGAATTTCTAATTCTCAGTGTCCTACCCATTGTTCTGCTTGTATATCTTTTCAATATAATTTCAGTTAGTAGATATCGTAGTGCTTGATATTTCATTATTAGGGCTAGGAAAAACTTGAAGAACCAATCAATTAATATTTTTTGTTTCAAGGAATGAAACACGTTTCAAAAACAAACAGTAATCTATACTACCATGCCTTTTATTGCCTTCTCCAGGGGGAGTGAGACTGTCCTAACATAAGTCCTAATCTTAGTTTCCCAACAGCATGACAACCACTCAGCACATTAAGTGATGCACCTATTCATATGCCATTCTTCTTTCAGAAATAGGGAGGGGGTGATAAAAAGGTAAAAAGAACCATAGCTCCCTGTTTCTCAAGCTAAATGTCCTTGACCAGGTATAAAGCGCGGTAGTCACAGGTCTATGGATTGGCCTCTGGTGTAAAGGATTTGAGTTAGGATTGTCCAACTGTGCCATCCCTGCTATCTTCCTGAAGTTGAAACAGGTTAACTACAATCCTGGATTGTTATTAAGGTTTGACTTTTCTTAATAAAATGCAAATGTTTTGAATTGTGTATTAGCATTTTGTTATTTTCAGCTTTCCAAATGAGGCTATATTGGTCAGCTTTCCCACCACTGGGACAAAATATTTGATGTACAATACTTAAAGGAGGAAATTATTTTATTTGGCTCATAGTTTCAGAGGTTACAGCCAAAGATGAGACAAAACATCACACCAGAAGAGGGTAGAACAAAGCTTCTCACTTCATGCAGCCAAGAAGCAGAACAAAAAACAGTCCACAAGGGAAAAAATGATCAGGGACTAGATATTGTCCCCAAGGTCATGAAACACTCAGAAATATCCAGAAGTGTTCTTTACTTATCCTCCTAGGTGTCTTTCAATCCATTCAAGCTGACAGTCAAGATTAACTGTAACAGAACCAAAGAGCAACTGCATCTTCAACAATGTATACTTAAATAACAAGGTATGACTGATCTGAATTTAAATTTTACTTCAAATAACGCTGTTGGATGTATCTGCAAACTGTGAGTCTCAAGAAAATCATTGAATTTTATCATTTGTAAAATGAAATTTTAAGCTATTTTTTTACATTTATATATACCTATATACAGTCCAAACAATGTAATCTGACACCTATGTTTTCTAGGGAAGGATTGCTCTCTAGTATGAGGTAGATCCTCCACTTATACGATTAAAATAATCTTCCTAAATCAAGCATAGTGGTGCATGCCTATAAGGACACAGGGATGAAGCTAAGGGACTGCAAGTTTGAGGGTCATCCTGGGCAACTTAAAGAACTTGTCTCAAAAACTGAAAGAGCTAGGGATGTAGGTCAGGTGTAGGCAGGCCTTCAGTTCAAATCTCAATTCGACAATAACAACAACATACATACATACATATATATATAATATATAATATATATATATATATATATATGGAATTATAACCACTAACATGCTAATTATAAGCCAAAATGATTTAAGGGGTGACATGAGCCCCTATACTATGCTATGTGTTTTATCTGCATTTAACAGGTAGTTTATCAGTAATTTTTAAAGAAGTCAGTGGTGAGTGGTTATTCTATTGTGCCAGGCCCATTCTTTGCACAGGTTTGCCCCAACTACTAACAGTTGAAATACAAACATATAACTTCACTCAAAAGAAAAGAAAACATTATTTTCTGATAATAGCTTGCAATTGCTTTTTGTTAATACTCAATTTTTCTTGTCTAGAAATCTCAAAGCCTGAGAACCACTTCTCTCCTTCATCCATTCTTATATTTACACATTAGGTCCAATGGAAGGGACTGAAGTCCACAGGTGTACAAAGCTTGGTCCAGACCTCTGGATTTCCTGTGAGGTCAAGTCCATGATGGACTGTGGATGCAGTTGAAAGTCAAGACAACCACAGATGCATCCACAGTTTTTGACTGTAGGAACAAGTGCCAAAGAGAGATTTTTCTGGTGAGTTATTATCACTTTAGTGTTGTTGCCACTCCCATCACAAAAATGCCACTCTCACCATAGGAGAGCAAACCTCCTCAAGTGCATGCTAAGAAATATGGCCACTGCCCAGGAAGCTGCTTCCAAGAAACCACACCTAACTGGGGTCTGGAATCTGGTTATTGTTTGTATCACCTTTCCAGCGCCTTGTGGGGCTGCCTGCTCTGTCTGATGTAGCAACACAGCACATGTTGCTACATCCCCTTGCCTCATATGGGGCAATGTTGGCTTCTTGGATGTGACAGTGAAACTGTACA
>PVIC010001943.1:0-83487 GCA_004025085.1 Thryonomys swinderianus
TAGAATGGAAATGTTTATCATGTGTCATTGCATGTTGGAAGTGCTTAACTTTCTTTTCACTTGTACAGGCCTCACGGCAGTTTTCTTAAACCTTTGGGCTGGGACCTTTCGGCAGTGCTGAAATTGTCAGGATTCTGGCTGCTCTGAGAGATGCACTGTGTGCCTTTTGCATAAAGAGCCGCGCGGAGAGCCAGGTTCAGAAGGTTAGGGTACGTATTTAGATTGTCCCAGAAAAGCTTGTGTAGTCGTAGGTGGGGCTTTTCAGAGGTGCCTGGATCTTCACTGTGTGATACTGGGATTAAGTGCATAATCCTGGGGTCTAGGGTGTGTGATTACTAAATTATTCCACTGATTGGTTTGGCATAGTTCTGGGAGTGGGCAATGGGAAGACCCTCCTTTAGGGCGAATGCTACTCACCCTAAGGGCAGGCAGCCTGGACAGAATGTAAGGGCCAGTAAAAGTGCTGCTCTGGTCACTGTCACTTGCTGCTGGCCCCTTGCTATTCATTGCTTTCCCGCCTTCTGCCCACCCCGCTTTGCCATGGACTGTATTCTCGCCTGTGGTGGCCCTGTGTCGTGCCACCCTGCCTTAGAGCCAGGCAAATATGGATTGGAACCTCTACAAACTGTGAGCCAAACAAACCTTTTCTTCTTTAACTTTGGGTGTTGGTTATTCTGTCTCAGCAGTAAGAAAAGTAATTGAGACACCACTAAGTTTACATGTACTTCTTTTCTGGCCTAACTGCAAGTTGTAAAAAATATTTTGGCCCCACGTTTTGGTCCTGGTTCTCTCTGACAATCTAACTATTAGCAGCCAGGGATACCCGTGTCCTAGTCCAAATGTTGTGCTGCCATAAAATATCCTCCACCAGGTTAATAACCTCACCACCTTTAAATTCAGCTTCACACGAAGTTTGGTAACATACACAAAACATAAAAAAAGTTTCTTGCTAAAATATAACAAGTAGTCTATAACCCAATTTCCAACAGAGTTCTTGTCTCCAACTGAGCCCAAGAAAACAGTCTTTGGTGTCCACATTGTTCTGGTCTAAACTGGTGTCAGAATTACCCATCAAGCTCTGCTACAGCACCCTAGGCTTTCTACTGTTCAAGTGTCCAAACCCCTAATGTAAGCCGGCTCTACAGGCTTCTCGACCACATGACAGCCATGTGTAGTGAGTGACGACAGCAGCCCTCCTGGGCTTTGGTCTGTTGCCGGGACCAGGACACCTGAGACCCACAGGCTAAAGGATGAAGTGTTTATTGTGACTCAGTCGTAGAGGCTTTAATCCATGGCTGGCTCCCAGGCAGAGACCTCATGGTAAAAGAAGTTCAATTCCTAACAGAGAAGCAGAGAGTGAAGAGGAAGACCCCGGGACTAGTTCTAGCTCTCGCAGCCCCCGCCACGTGCCCACCCAGAAGTGTGTGTGCTGGGCATGTCGTCGGGCTCGCCCTCCCCTCCCAGCCCCTCTGCTGGGCCCTGAGCCGCCCACCCCGTCCCGGGGCTCCCCACCTGGGGCTGCTGCCCCTTCAGCCTGCAAGCCCTGGGTGTGAGCCGAGGCACAGGCAGTTTCCCCGACGTCTGAACAGTCACGCTTCCCACACCCTCGCGCTGGGTCCCCGGCCGGGCTGGAGACTCAGCCTCCAGGACCAGGGATGACTCTGGAGCCCGTGGGAGAAGCCAGTGCCTCATCGGACACCACGCTCGCCGTTAGGGGTGGACGGAGAGATCCAGGACCGTGAGGGCGCGCTGTGGTGCAGTCAAGGTGGAGAGACAGGAACTCTAACGGGAGGATGACGCGGCCATCACACGGGCAGAGAGGCCAGAGTACGGTTGGAGTTGGGGAAGCGGCGAGGCAGAGCATGGCGACGCTGTGCTCGGCCCGGAGTCTCCGGTACCTTGCGGGCCTGGAAGTCACCAACCCTGGGTGCATGGAGTGACTCCACCGGAACACTTCTGCCTCCGTGGGCTCCTTCCTCCACAAGAGAATAGATTTATTTCACAACTGTATTGCTATAAACACAAATATAACTCAGTCCTGATTTTTCATTATTATATATGCAGTATCAGTATGCTCACTTTTTCATTTTGTTTCTAAATGGAATTGGAGTGCTCGCTTCGGCAGCACATATACTAAATGGAATTGTAACTAAGACATTTTTGCAGGTCCTTAAACTAAGATAGATCCCAGGGCCTCTCCTACTGTCCCTGACAGAGTCACAGACCCTGATTGCTGCTCAAGATCGGACATAGCAGCCTGAAGAGTTGGGGAGGACGAGCTGAGGCCAGAAAGTGGGGGCGGCCCCAAGGGGAGCAAAGCCACCTCCTTAGGAAGCCATACGGCACGTGTGAGGTGTGTGGGGTGTGGGTCATTAGTGAGTGTGACCAGAAGATGAAAGTGTGCCTGGAAGCCCTGGGACCCTGGGGTGATCACTCACTACCTCCTGCCTCAGTTTTCTTCTCTGTAAAATAGAGGTCAAGAAGCAGTTTGGATGATACCTGGACGAGAGCTCCCGACTCCCACTACTGTCTCTGTTAGCCACTGTCTCAAGAGTCTGTCCAGGAATCTGAGAGAATGACCATCATGACCCCATTTTACAAGAGGGAACGAGCCAGATGCCAGGGGTGGGTCTATCTCCCACCTGTGCAGCATGGCTGTGTCCTTCTTGGAGACTTGTAGTGCAGTACAGCAAGGAGGAGACCGCAAGTAGGCTCGGAGTGGCCCAGACCACAGGGGAGGCAGGGCTTCTAGGCCGAGACCTTCTACCCCGGAGCCCAAGCCACGGGCTGCTCGCTCCCTGGCCAGTGGCCCCCGAGTGGCCCAGCACACCTCAATATTGGAAGCACGTTCCCCCCTAAAGGGATCCGTGTCTTGTTGGCTTCCATTTGCAACCCCTGTTCCGGACACCATATTGCAGGGACAGCATGTTGTCTGTGGTCTGCACCAGGACAGCCCGGAATGGCTACCACCACCAGGAGGCATTTGTGACTCTCAGCCCAGGGAGGGGTCTGCCCGGTGAGGATGGCCTTGCGCGGCACTGCGTGGCTGTCTTCCTCCCCAGCCCCAACCTTGGCAGCCCCCACGGGGACCCTGAAGTGTCACACTTGGACCCCGGGACAGCCAGAGGTCAGCGCTCCCTGCGGGAGAGGAGGCAGGGTAAAGGCACTGGCGCGGAGCGCTCAGAACAAGCGCACAAAGCCAGGGTCGCTAACCCATCTTGCCAGTGAGGGGCCTGAGGCTTTGAGGAGCTCTGACGGCCGCGGTGGGGCGGGGGTGAGCCTGCCAGGTTCCGCTGAGCACATCTGTGTTTGCAGCTCAGTCCCAGCCTCAGTTGCTGGGCGGGGCCCAGGGGTGCCTTTCTTCGGGGGACGCTGAGAATGGCATGGAAATAAGCTTTGCTCTGTGCAGCCCGCCTCTCCCGCGCTCCCCCTGTCCGCCAGGTGTTGTTCTGGCAGCTGGGTTACATCCGTGAACAAACAGGAACAAAGCCCTGTCGGTCCGCATGGAATTTACATTCCAGTCAGCAGAGGCAGAAAACAAACATCAATTAAAAGCAACAAGATGCTGCCTTGTGATAATGCTTTGAGGAAAACCAATGTACTAAGGGGAGAGGGGACCAGGGGCCTGGCTAACAATGTCCTCACGTGAGCCAGGAAGGGGGGGGTGCTGTGCCCTGACGCTGAGGAAAGGGCTTTCCTTGGGGAGACGCCCCTGCTGGGGTCCGGGTGGGGCAGGGTCGGGCCGGGGCCCAGGCGCTGGCGTGTGCCAAACGCCGCTATTGCTGTGTGCGTTATTTTCCTTGATTTGGTCCCCACAATGTTCAAAACGATTAGGAAAGTTTGGGTGAGCTGGGATGGTGAGGTTTGCGGCCTGTGGCAGAACCCTCCTTCTCCTTCTCCAGGGTCCTGGGAGGGGGCAGAGGGGACGCGGGCACGGCTCGCTGGAGAATGCTCACAGCTTGGCTGAGTCGTCCGTGCCTTCAGAAGCCAAGAGGCCAATTGCAGCCTTTCATCTTGGTGACCTGCAAAACACAGCCTCTGTCACTCCGGTGCCAAAGAGCGAACGGCAGAGGCTTGGAAGGACCAGCTCCCCTGAGCTTCCGGCCTCCTTCCCGGCAGGCAGTGCCCAACAAAAAGGGACGCCGGGGCCAGGTATCTGCAGTGGGTGACAGCAGTGCCAGCCTGTGACGAATGGAAGTGTGGCACACAGGGACCACGTAGTTGGCCACGTCAGGCGATATGAGCATCTTCGCTTAGCCATCTAGAGAGCAGCAAGCTGGCCGGACAGGGCGCGGACGCGCCACCCTGTGGCCAAGGCCCAGAGGCTATTTCTGTTTGATGAGCACAGGGAAAAGTCGAGGTCACCATTTTGCGCTTACCGGCTCTGGGCAGGGACATCAGTGGTCCCCAAACTGGCCCTTAATTCAAGGTTTCCACTAAAAATTCAGATGTAAGTGCAGTGTTTTATAAGCCAGCCATGTTCAGGGTTCTGAGATGTCTCTGGCCATACGTCAGTGCCCTTCAGCCAAGGTTACTCCACTCTTACACACACACACACACACACACACACACACACAGCTTTTTGGCCTCCAGCAACTGTTGCCGTAAGACACATCCAACTGCTCACAAGGACACACAAGCCAGTCCTGTCCCCACCTGCTAAGTAACTCTAGGTCGACTGCAAAGAGCACTCAGTGCCCTGGTGGGCGGCAGAGGGACCGTGGCTTTGCTCCCAGCTGCCTTGCATGTGGACAGATGGGACGCCAGCGTCTTCTATGCTGTTGACAGCAGGGTGGACTGGAGCAATCGGCGGGGCTCCCCTGCCCAGCTTTGCACTGCGATCTCCCAGAACTGCCCTCCGAAGAGCTTTTGCCAGGTTCAGAGTGGCCACCTAGCTGCTGAGACACCAGCCTTGGGCTAGGGTCGCCTGTAGGTCACCTGTAAGGTTCCAAGAACCTTTGGCTCCTCCCTGCTGTGCCTGCTTCAGAACCTGGTTAGTGAGAAGCCACCTTCAGCAGGGGGCAGGATCAGAGCACTGTCCCCAGGTAACAGGCACATTGCAACAAGAACCCTCCTCACCCCGGAGCTTCTGGTCTAAACTCCATACATCTTGCACCCTCACCGTCTGACAAACGAGCTACCTGCCGTCCGCCCTACCTGGAGGGTGGGAGGTAAAAGTCAGAGCACTCTCCAGCCAGAGGCCTGTGCGAGCCACTCACCCTCTGTGGGCCTCTTTCCTCACCCAGGAAACAAGCACAGTGAAATCCATGGCAGGTTAAAGTCACAAGGCCACGAAAATCTGTGGCACTGAACAGGCTCTCAGAAAATATCCAAGAGGGCTGGGTATGGTGGCAAACACATATAATTCCAGCATTTGGGAGACTGAGGCAGGAGGATTGCATCGAGTTCAAGACCAACATTGACCCTGTCTCTCTCTCTCCCTCTCTCACACGCGCGTGCGCACACACACACACACACACACAGCATTTATATAATATATTGCATTGTGACAATGAGAATAGACCGACTAGAGTGTGTCTCTAGGTCAGCAAGACTTCCGGTCCGTTTTGCTTGGGCTCACGGTTTCAGAGGTTCCAGTCCATGGTCGGCTGGCTCAGAGTGCTGGGGGGGGGGGGCATGATGGAGAACAGTTGCTCACTTCACGTCTGCCACGGAGCAGAGAGCAGAGGAGCACCAGGAAGGGAGGGCCAGCAACAGAGCCGGTCCTCGAGATCACACTCCCGTGGCCCGAGCACCCCCAGAAGTGTGCTTACTAATCTCCCAGCCCATCAAGTTGAAGGTGCCTACTCAGGGTCTTGAGTTTGATCTTCAGTACTACAAGAAAAAGACAAAGAGAGAGGGGAAGGAACAGAGAGAGACAAAAGCTTAGAGCCATGCCACCCTGAACACACCCAATCTCCCCTGAAATCTAGGCGAAAGCATCCATGACGCCACAACTCTTGCACTCTGAATGCCTGGAAAACCAGTATTATACAGATGACCCCAGGGTCTGTCATCCGTAGCTGGGACCCCTCGATCATGGCTGCAGTGGCCTCCGAGTGACTCAGTGGCTAAACGTGGAGAAAACTTCCCCAGGTTTTCTTAAATGAGCAGGATACCGCGGACGTCTTCTCAAAGCAAAGTCTTTTGAAGGCATTGACACCTGCACACCCTTGAGCCTATGATACGTGCAGTTTTACTGATTCCTAAGATATCCTCAAGGCATCTTTCTTCTTGTCTCCGTACAAAGTTCCTGGCTTCTTTCTAATGGCATTCATCTCTCCAGCAAACACATCATGGCCACAACTTTACTGAACAATTTGAAATTTTTTAATCTTTCTGCTCTCCTTTTTGTTCCCAGTTATCATGGAAAATCTAGCTAGAAGCAGCCAGCAACATCAACACCAAACCCTGAGTGTGGCATGCCTCCCAACTTCCTCCACAAGGATGATCAGCCCAGCACCTTTAAGTGTAGCACTACACAAAGTCTTCGGACATGGACAAAATGTAGACACGTTCTTTGCCAGAATGGGACGCAAATGGACTCTGGTCCATTTCCCAGTCAACTTCTCTTTCCAATCTGAAATCTCATGAACACAGCTTCTACTGTCCACAGTTCCCTTAATATTCTGGTCTTCTGAACTCTCACTGAAATTGCCCATCAAGCTCTGCGTGTAGCAGTTCAGGTTTTCTAAGCCTGGCTCCCCAAACTCCCCAAACCCTTGCACAAACCAGTCCCAAAGGCTTCTTATACCAGATAGCCAGGGAGAATCGCAGCAATGACCCCATTTCTACTACCAATTTTCCGTATCAGTCAGCTTTTTGTTCCTGTGACAAAAAGTGCCTGACATGCACAACTTAAAGGAGGTAATATTTCGTGTGGCTCAGTTTCAGAGTCTTCAGTTTGTGGTCGGCTGGCTCAGAGGCAGAAACATCACACAGAGAGGAATGGAGGAGGAAAGCCAGAAACACAGCATCCGAGAAGCAAATCAATCAGGAAAGAGCCACAGAGGAAGGGCCGAGGCCCAGACATAGTCCTCAAGGTCATGGTCCAGGTAGACGTACACAGAAGTGTGTTTTACCAATTTTTTATGTGTCCCTCAAGCCAATTAAATTAACAGCGAGGACGAGCCAAAACAGTGTACTTATAGTACATTTTCTCTATCCTTTCCTCCTCCAAGGTTGCTTCCATATCTTGGCTATTGAGATTTGTACTGCAATAAATATGGGAGTATAGATGGCCCTGTAGCATGCTGACTTCGATTCTTTTGGGTATATACCAAGCCCCTGGCATGGCTGGACCATACAATAGCTGTGTTTCTAGATCTTTAAGGAACCTCCATACTGATTTCCATAGTGGCTGTGCTGGTTTGCATTTATACCCACAGTGTAGGAGGGTTCCTTCCCCCGTATCTTTGCCAGCATTTTTTTTTATATCCTTAATAATAGCCATTCTGACTGGGGTGACATAGAATTTTAATGCAGTTTTGATTTGCATTTCCCAGATGGCTAAGGATGAATATTTTTTCATATAATTATTGATCTTTTGAAAAGTGTTTGTGCAATTCATTTGCCCATTTATTGATGGAATTCTGTGGGGCTTTTTTGAGTACGTTTTTGAGTTCTTTATATTTCCAGGATATCAGTTCTCTGTTGGAAGAGTAGCTGGCAAAGATTTGTTCCCATTCTATAGGCTGTCTCTTTATTAATTGTTTTCTTTGCTCTGCAGAAGCTTTTTGGTTTGATTCGACTCCATGTGTTGCTTCTTGCTATAAATTACTGAGCTATTGGACTCTTATTCAGGAAATTATTGCTTACGCTTATAATTTGAATGTATCCTCTAAGTTTGCCTCTAGTAACTTTAGAGTTTCAGGTCTTATGTTAAAGTTTTCCATCCATTTTGAGCTGATTTTTGTAGAGTGAGAACTGCAGGTCAAAGTATCAATCTCCTAGATGTAGAAATTCAGTTTTCCCAGCACCTATTTTTTCAGTACTGGGGGTTTGGGAGGTGAACACAGTGCCTTCACCCTGAGCTACATTCTCAGCCTTATTTATTTGTTTGTTTGTCTGGTTGTTTGTTTGTGTTCGTTTGTTTTCATTTGTAGAGAGAATTTACTGTGTTGCCACGGCTGGCCTCAGACTTGTGATCTTCCTGGCCAGTATCCCAGAGCACTGGGATTACAGGCATGTGCCACTGCACCCAGCATTCCAGCACCATTTTTTAAAAGAGGCTGTCTATTCTTCAGTGTACGTTGTTGACACTCTTGTTGAGAATCGGATGGCTATAGCTCCATGGGTTTGTTTCTGGGCCCTTTACTCCATTCCCCTGGTCCAGATGTCACCAGGACCATGTTGTTTCTATTGTGGTGGTTATACAGTATATTTTGAAATTGAGCATTAGGATAGCTCTCGCATTACTCTTTTTTGCTCAGGATTGCTTTGGCCATTTGGAGATCTTTTGTGTTTTCATAGAAATTTAAGGGTGACCTTTTCCAGTTTCACAAAAAATGACAGTGGTATTTTGATGGGAATTACATTGAGTCTATAGATTTCTTTCAGTAATATAACCACCTTGGCAACAATTCTGATGATCAGACAATCCATTAGCATGGAGGCCTTCTATCTTCTAAGGTCTTCAGCCTTTTTCTTTAAGCGTTCTACAATTTTAGCTGTAGAGGTTTTACTTCTGTGGAGGTTAGATTTATTTCTGAGCTATTTATTTGATTATGACCAAGATTGTTTTTTTGAATTCTATATCAATAAGAAGAATGACTAGGATTGTTTTTCTTATTTCAATTTAATTATCAGTGTATAGAAAAAAATGCTGATTAGTTCATGTTGATTAGGTATCCTGCTACTTTGCTGAGTTTATTGAATCTAAGAGTTTCACGGAATTTTCACCAGTGTTCCTGGACACAAACTACCAACTCAACTTGCACAATTCTATCAAGTAAAGGGTCACCGTGGATATAGGCTCTTCACTGATGTACTTTTCTAGCACCTACCGAACTGGGTGATTTCCACTGAGGATGCTGAACCTTGATCTTGGGATCATAACCTCAGACCCAAAGTCCATCTCCTGCGATGACATTTCAAAAATAAATGGAACAACCAGGAAACTGACAAAAGCTATTGCTTCTATTTGACAGTCAAAACACATGGAACAAAGGACATACTCTCGCCTCGCGTTCAAATCTGTTATTTAAATGCTTTGAGCAGAACTGTAGATATGTTCAGACCCTCATAAACTTCCCCAGGAGTCATCATCTATTGGACTGAATTCCTTTGCTAACTTTTTCAACATTCTCTCAGGTTTTCACGTTTAAGGGTGCCCCAGTTCTCCATGCCTTCGATCTATTCACAGTAGCATGATGTCATTCAGACCACTTATAAACTATTTTCTTGCTCACTGCAGCATCAGCTTAAGCTGAACTAATTTTAAGGTTGTGTTTGCTACCTTTCTCTCATTGCTGAGACAAAATAGCTAACACCCAAAGTTAAAGGAGGAAGGGTTTCCTTAGCTCACAGTTTGTAGAGGTTTTAATCCATAATCAGCCGGCTCCAAGGTAGAGTGATGTGTCGACGGGGCTTTCAGAGGAGGAACAGTTCACAGAGGCCAGAGGTTGAAGAGGCAACAAGGGACTTTAACAGCATCTTCGAGCCCCTTTTATGTCATGCAGACTACTTAGGGCAGCTAGCACTCACCTCCTTAATCCTAGTGCCCTCGGGGGTAGCCCTGCTGTAAATCCATCCCACGCTCTAGATTCAGCCGCCTCTGAAAAAGCATCAGGCTTTGGGAGGACATCTAAGCACAAGCCATAACCACATTTCATGTGTTTCTTCAGCACTTTTTACAGCTTGAAACAAAATTTCATGTTTATGCATTGTTCCTAATCCATGATTTATGACACTCCTCGAGATAGACCTTCTCTTAACCAGCGCTCACAGCTGACTGACTATAACAAACAAGCCGATACCGGTCACACACGGCTGCCTTCAATGCTCCCTGCTCGTGCCAGAGACCCTGCCTTTCCCCTGGATGCCACTTGGTAGCAGCAAGTAGTTTTGTACCTTTTGTGCAAACCTTATATGTTTTGACTTTGGCATGGAATCCATTTGCTTCCTTCACATCTTTCCACAGAGAAGATATTTAGTGTTGCAGATTTACCAGTGATCGCTGCTTTATCCGCGCACTATAGATAGAATTCTCAAGCTCACCGATTTCTAAGTCTTCTGCAATTGGCATACTTATTTCTTGTTGTTGGTGGGAACATAAACCAGTACAACCACCACAGGGATGAGCACGGAGATGTCTCAGAAAAGGAAAATAGAAATCCGTCTGGCCTACCTGTTCCTCTAAGTATCCTCCCTAAGAACTGAAGTTATGATATTACAGTGACATAGGTATACCCATGTTTATAGCAGCGCAATTCATAATTAAATCTTGAAAGTGGCATGCATATCCATAAACAGATAAATGGATAAGTAAAATATGATATTTATATACATTGGATACTACCTACCCTAGAGAACTTGAGATACTCGTAGCTAAAGGGATGAAACTTTAGAACATAAGATTAAATGGAATAAATCCGACACTCAAGCTTAAATATCACACTTTTTCTCGTATACAAGAAACACATAATATAAATAAAGAGCAAAATAAAAGGTAATAGGAGTGGAGAGATCTTCCTCAAATGGGAACAAGAGAGGAAGACGGGAAGGGAGATAAAGGGAGTGAATGAAAGAATTCGAGAAAAAAAAACTAGAAATAGAGCTTTTGTAAGTAAGAAGGGGACCAAGAATTAGGGGAATCAGGAGGGATGGGAGGACTAGGGGAAGGACAAAGGAATTAAGATGTGTCATATACTAACTCCACGTGATAAATGTGTACTAACTGCACATGAAAAATGCAATCATTATGTACTACGAGAACACGCTTATAAAAATTTTAAAAGGACATATTTGTTTCTTCTTTGACTCAGGATGTATTTAACAGAGTGTTGGTCGGAATATTTTCCTTTGCCTTTAGTTTGGTTATTTCTGTTGTTGCTACTTTGTAGGAGGAGAATGCTATCTGCACGCTGGTATTTATTGATCCCTAGTCTGTGGCCTGCTCTCAGGTCAGTGGTTGTAAATATTCCATGACGGCAGAAAAGGAGGCGTAGTCTGCTAGAGGGCGCAGGCTCTGAGATCCAGAAGCGCACAGAGCGGCCTTGGCAAGACTCGAGGAAGGACTCTAGACCCTTCTCTCTTGCGCAGGCCGACCCCATGATCTCCAGGGCGACCCTGTGCTGAGTCGCCGGAGCGCCCGTCTGCCGCCGCCTCCAATTCACACTGCCCTTTTCCAGCAAGGTCATACAGGGGGCTTTGGCTGGGGCCATCCCTGCAGGGCTTCCCAGGACCGGGCTCCCTGGCTTCTCACCTGGCTTGCTTCCCCGCCTCTCCAGTTCCTTCAGGGACCGTCTCCTCAGGAGGTGACTTTCCTGGGCGTAGGTCCTGGGTGGGTCTCTGCTGCCCTAAGACATACTCAGACCTAACATTCCTGACAGACTCCCACCGTGGGCATCTCCTTCATCAGGCCTCTTCTCCATTATTTTTCTGGGGGTTCTCTTGAAAGGACCCAGGAGGTAGTAAAGGGGCCAGAGAACAGTGAGAACCAAAGACATGGGCCTCTAGGGTGGGACACAGGCTCCGGTTTGGGGGACGAGCTGGCGGGCAGCAAGCCAGGGACTGTCCCTTGCTTATGTGATCTGTCTGGGGGCCAAGGGCCCCTCTGCCTGTCACAGACTCAAGGGCAACCTCCACCTTCCCCTTCCTTCCGGGTGGAGACTGTGGGGTCCCCTCTGCGCCTTGGTAGAGCGGCAGTCCTGAGGCACCTGGGGGGATGTCTAGCCGTGCTCTGATGCCAGCAGAACTGGAAGCTGGCAGCCACCTCCTCCTACGATTCCTCCCCCAAAAGCAGTGCGGTGAGCGGGCTGCAGTGGAGACTCCGGCTATGTCCCGGGTGGCGGCAGGGCCTGGACCTCACACCTCGTCTCCGTGCTGTGCGCCGTGGCTCTGCGCAGACCCCAGGCCTCTCCGAGCCTCCGATCACCGCCTGGACGTGGGAGCAGCAGTTGTTTTCGATCTTTTCCTCTGTGGTCTTCCGAGGAAGATCTAGCGTACAGTGCGAGCAAAGGTCCAGAGCTACAGGGAGGCTACTGCTGGCTGTTCATTTCCGTCCGCCTCGGACACACACTCACAGCCCTAATCCCCAGTGTGGTGGTGTCGGGAGAGGGGTCTCGGCTCAGCGATCGGTCAGGAAGAAGTTGCAGGGGTACAGCCCTTCGGGTGAAAGTTCCACCTTAAGAAGAAGAGAGCAGAGTGCGCTCCTGGCCTCCCCACACACCACCCCCCTCTCTCCTCTTTCTCTTTTGTGAGAATTCAACAAAAAAATAGAACCTCACCAGGAACCAAATCAATTGGCGCCTTGATCTTGGGCATCGCAGCCTGCAGAACAGTGAGAAATACATTTCTGTGTCTGAAGACTCCAGTCTGTGGGTTTCATACTAGCTGCTCTAGCTAAGACAAGAATCAATACAAAGGAGTGAGGTAAATACCTAAAAATATGGAAATGATTTTGGCAAAGGGTTAAATGAAAACTGTAAGAGCTTTGAGATGCATGTTAGAAAAAGCAGATGCTGCCACGGAAGAACTGATGAAGCTAAGTGTGGTAAAGGCACCACAGAAAAGAGGAGACGTGTAGAGAAAATTTCCATCTTAGAAAACACAGCAACAGTCACGTCCGGAACGTTGGCAGCAATAAGGATGTCAGAGGGTATTCTCATGTCTCGGATAGAAACGAGGAGCAAGTCATTGAACAACGGAGAAAAAAATACCTCTTGTTCTAAGGTATCAGCTGGGCCAGGGATGTAGCTCTCCAGCACCTGTGACATTCAAGGTCCTGAGTTTGATCCCTGATTCCGCAAAAAATCAGTAAGTAAATAAATATCATGTTCAATAATTTAGGTGAATTGTGTTTTCATACCAGCGTTTTGTTGGAGGGAGAACTTGTACGTAACAAAATTGCTATGAGCAGTTCACTGGCTATTTAACTGACAACATTTCTAAGCAGAGAGTTGGACTTGCTTCCTCCAGGCTGCTTATAGCAAAATATAACAGGAGAGAAACAAATAGAAAAAGAAATCACTACACAACAATGTCACTTTAATATTGGAAAATTCTCAGCCTGTCCCTATTGCAAAAAATGACAAAGTACACTTGAAAGAGGCTACTAAGGGCATGGAGGTTTGCTGAGGAGGTTAGTGTAGGTGTGAACCACAGGCCACTCAACCTGGCCCTCAGAAAGAGTCAATACTGGACTTAACTGAAGTGGACAGAGGCTACACGAAATAAAGACAGGATGAGGACTTCTGGATTTCACAAGGACTGGACAATAAAACCACTGTGCTGCAAACTTGTATTATTTTTCAATAAAAGGCAAGAATGGCCCTGAAGGGACTTTAGAGGTCATCAAAGCTGTGGGGTTTCCCCACCAGCCGTGCAGGTGGCATCGCCATCCTCGTGGGCTCAGGGGACAGCATATCAAACCGAAGAGTATTATTCTTGACTCTCAAAGACAAGTGGCATTTTCCATGTTAGGTTATCGCAGTCCCTCCTCACCTTCAAGGGACATGTTCCAAGAGCCCCTGCGGACAACTAAACCTGCACCACGTTTCTGCCCCTGGGCACACACATAGGGTAAAGTTTAATTTATAAATCAGGCAGAGAAAGAGATTGACAACAATACTTTACAGTGAAATAGAACAATGATAACAATACACTAAAGTTATTTAACACTTAGGAATTATTTACTTCTGGAATTTTCCATTTAATATTTTCAGGTCCTAGGCAACTGAGCCTAGAAAGCGAACTCATGGATAAGGAGGCCCTACTGTCCCTGAGATCCGTCCCCCTCTTTCTTACTTACTTCTCCGTCTGGGGGTGGAGACATGCATCTGTATCCCATGCCGTTGTATTTTGGAGCCAAACAACTTACCTGCTCTCACCGTGTCCCAGCGAGGAAGGAGTTCTGCATCAGGACAGGTCGTGCTTTGCGTCTTGCCGGTGTCTGCTTTAGACAATATATAGAGATGGGAGGTTAGAGTCATAACACGGAAGGCTGTGTTCTCTTCCCAGCTCCTCTCTCCCTCAAACACCTTTCTTCCACCAGGCTCTTTCAACATTCTGCCGTGGAGCCAGCCCACATGTACCAATCCCCTGGAACCATGACCCCAAATAAACCTGTCCTTCTTTAAGTTGACGTATCAGGTATTTTGCCTCAGGTGACTAATGCGATGGCCCAGGGGCAGTGCATGCACGCATGGGGGCTTTGACTCTAGCTGACCCAGCAAGGCCTCATTTGTGTACATTTGCATTGCAGTTTTCACACACACACACACACACACACACACACACACACACAAGCGTATGCATGTGCACGTGCAGGCTTTGTTCAAAGGCTAGGACCCTGTTAGTTCAAAAACTCCCCCTCCTGATGGAAAAGAGGAGCCTCCCAGTTGATTGGAGGAAGCCCTCGTAGTCTCAGACCCCAACCGCTCCCCAAATTCTAGGAAAGTACAAGAGAAATCAAGCATATCCTTGCGGCGCTCAGCCTTTCCCAGGGTGCCGCTCCCTGTCTTGGGGGGGTACTGTGCTCGGTGACGGTTCCCTTTGCTGAGGAGGGTGTATTATTTGTGATCCAATACGGCGCCGGCTGAAATGACGACTTCCAGCTCAGGATTTCTTCCCGCAGAACCAAGAGCCGGAAACACAGCACAATACTGGCGCGGCGAGGACTGGCAGCCCCGTCTGGAAACCCAGGCACAGATGAGACGCGACGGAGCGCAGATGCAGCGGGAGCGGCCCTCGCAGAGGTCTCCCTGTGGAGCCGGAGGACGCGCGGAGCCGCCGCGGTCCAGCGCGCAGCGCCAAAGACACGGGCAGTCGTGAGTACAGAGCTGAGCCTCACAGCCGTGCGGGGCTGAGTCAGAGGTGGAGGAAGGGGCTGCGAAGTAACGGCCAGGGGGCTTCGGGGCAGAGCTGAGGGCGGGCTGGGCAGCACCACGCCCTCCACGACGCCACCCAGGACGCGAAAGCGGCAGCCGCAAGCTTGGGACCGAAGAAAAAGCCGGTGCTTTTATTTTTCTCTCACTCGAAGCTCCTGAGTTTACAGCCTCGGGGAAGGAGTGGGCCCTGAGGGCTCAGAAAGAGGTGAGCACAGACACAGCGCAAGGAGCTGGATCTGGCGTGGCAGCACCTGTGCCGAGACCCACACGCCAGGGCCGGGCCCGCATCCCCAGCCGGCCCGTCCTGACCCGGCTCCCTCCCGACCACAGCTGAGCCACATGACCCACGTGCGCCCATCAGGACCCGAAAGACCGAAAACTTTCCCTGCCCTGAACTGATGCCTCTGCTGTGGTCTCTGGGCTCCTGCATTCAACAAGGCCTCTGGCCAAAAGCAATATGAGCGGCCCTGCAATCGAACCTCCCCACGTGGGCGCGCGGCTGGCATCAGAGCCCCAGCCCCGAGGCCGCCCAGCCGACCCACCATCAATACTCAGCCACAGTGGCTCAGTGGAGCCCACGGCATGAACAATTGATCCCACCCCTTCTCCCCGGCTCAGAAGGCAGATGATTATTTACGCAGGTGGCTGGCCATCATCTTTCCTGTTTGCTTTTTCTTGGTCAGAGCGAAGGCAAAGTTGAGAATGTGTGTCAATCATCCAAACAGAAGCCCACGCCTCTTAGACACGGACGCCAGGTCAGCAGGGGTGAGGCAGCGAGGTCCGGGGACAGGGCTGGGTGTGCTCCATGCCCGAGCCTGGCTGTTAGTGAGCCAGCGTCCCCCCACGGACACCATGAAGGCATCTGCACAGCATCTGCTTAGGGCTGCTCTCAGAGCCAGGCTGGTGCGGAGACAGAGGTCACGTGGGCTGTGGTGGCATCGCTCACGCCAGGCCCTGAACCACCTCAGACAGAGAGGATCGTGTCTTTCCTGGGATGGCTTCCCAGGAAGTCCCCGGCCATGACTGCCTTCTCCTAGCAGCATGAAGAGGAAGGAGGAGGAAGAAACTGAGGCCTGGTGGCCAGTCCAATCCCTTCAAGAAGCTCTCTAGGAAATCCCTCTCACAGTCAACCTGGACAGCCCAGTCAGGGAGGAAACCGGAAGTGGAGGGCTGGCCTGGAGCACCAGGCTCTTCTTCCTTGGGGTCTGGCTTCACCAGCCTGGACCTAGCTGCCAGCCCTCCTTTCCCTGCTTCTCTCCACCCTAGACCTGAGAGGAGGACTCTGATTGGTCCACTCGTGTTTGTCTGCCATGAAGATTGGCTATACCCTGACTAACTGACTATAGTTTCCGGAGGGCGGGTCGCACTTCTAATGGGGGCTAGGGCATGGCCACTATAATGAGTGCCAACCAGGTGTTTCAGCGCCAACCAGGTGTAAAAACTCCTGTGACTGGGGGTTAAGATGCCCAGTTGTAGTGCTGGGAGGTGACCTTGGGGAACTTACTCAAACTTCCTGTCCCTTCATCTCCTTCCCTGTAAAATGGGATAATAATCTTCTCCATCCCTTCAGGTGGAAGTAAAGATTGAATGGGGAAATTAACATCGTTTGGCCTCAGCATAGTAAACGCTCAGGGAAAGCCGGTTAACTATTCTTTCCCACATTATTATTACTCCAAGGACCCTCCCAGTCTGTGCCCTGAATCATTTTGCAGTGTCTTCAGGGCTCTGCCAGAGAAAGCACGGGGGCGGCCGGGGTCCTGCGGGGCGCCAGTGACACACTGTGATTATCGCCCGCTCTGCCCCGCGCTTGCAGGCTCAGCAGAAGAGAATGCGCTCACCAGCACACCTAGCAATTAAGTCAGTGAGGACGGCAGGGCTCCAGCTGCTCCGTCACAGGGTGGGGAGCCTGGGGGGAGGAGGGCATTTGGAAGATGCCCAGGCCTCCCCATCCCTGTGCTCTTAAAGATCAGAGGCCCGGCGGGGGGGTGGGGCAGGAAGCAGCCAGGTCTCAGTACAGGACCAGATTGCCCGCTGCTCCCGGCAGTCCCGCCGCTCTGGCTTCTGGCCAAGTTCCCAGCTGGTTCGCCTGGGCTACTGCCCTGTGCACAGTGTGCTCCTTCTCACCCGTGTCTGGAAACCTTGATTTCTACTTTGGGCTCCTGCTTAAATGACACCCCCCGAATCCTATTCAACAGGCCTTCTTCAACCCCTACCCAGATGACGGCTTCCCTGAGGAGTGGCACTCAGGCACAGCTGCAAGGTGCCAGCAGGCTGTGGGAGCCCATGGAGCTTTTGGGTGAGCCAGGCATGAACCGCAGGGCAGGGCCCTGTGGGCCTGCCAGGGCCACCTCGCTGCTCCACCGATCTGACTTCCAGCTGTCAACCTCCTGCCGGCAAAGGGCAACGTTTTACTAACAAGGATCCTTCTTATGAGCTCAGGCCGGAATTCATGTCTGCGCTAATTAATTTCCAGGTTCCACATGAACGCAAGAGCTGAAAATTAGCACTCACAGAGAGACAGTCCCAGCTAGTCCCCTAAATTGCAGGGGCTGGAGGCCAGAGACACTGACAGCTCCGCGCCCATGCAGTGGTGAGTCAGAAGGGCACTGCCTCCTCTCCACCCTTCCTCGGCCAGCTTCCCTGGGGGCTCGGTGTGAGGCCCGGGTCCTCCAGCACCCCGCCATGGGCCCCAGGTGGGCACCTGCCCCTCACTGGCCGCAGCTCCGCGCCGAATCCTCCGCAGGTCCCGGGGGCTGGGCCAGCTCGGTCCCAGGCCTCATCCCCAGCACTGTCCGCGGCAGTCCTGTTCACGCACACTCCCGCCGCCCGGATGCAGTGGAAACCGCCACAGACCTTGGGCAGAGCTGAAAGCCCTGACTTCGCTGCCAGCTGGGCCAACAACTCCTGGGTGTCACTGTGCCCCCAGCCCCGGTTTGTGGGGCCCTGACAAGACCATCGCGGCGTTCACCTGCCCCTTCCTGGCACTGAACGAACAAAACGTGGCTGTGGGGTCTTCCCGGGGGCACGCGGATCCAGAGGGAGCTGGAGGCTGTCCTGGCTTTGGGTCTCTTAGCACTGGGAGAAACTCCCAGTGTCCCTCTCCGAGCAGCTGGGGATGTGGCCCCGTGATTCCAGCACCTGCCTCACAAGGGCAAGGCCCGGAGCTCAAGCCTCAGTTAAAATATACAACCCATGTCCCTCCTCTGGCTCCATGCTTCAAATGTCCCCTCTGCAGAAGAAGGTGAACACGCCCCAAATTCCTTAGCTGGGCCCCTCAGGGCTGGACGTCTGTTAGAATTCTGAATCACGTGGGCTTTTCCCAAGGACCACGTGGCCCTGCTCCAGCTGTTACCCAGCCCCGCGCAGAGCAGCGGCTCCGGGACCTCAGCTGTCCCCACTGCCACAGCGTGCATGCATGCGCGTGCATGCGTGTGCGTGTGCATGTGCATGTGTGTGTGTATCTCCCCCGTCGGGGTTCATGCACCCCGCAGCCTCCTGCTGCGAGGCTGCGCTGTCAGCTTAGCTCCTGGAGGTGAGCGTACCCTGAGCAGTCTGCTGAGTTTCCGGCCGCAGGGTGCCAGCGCTGACACCCCCGTCGGGAGGACACAGGACACAGGTAGCACAGCTCAAGCCGCTTTCTTAGCACTCGGAGTCCAGCTGCTGCAGAAGACGGGCAGGTGTCCCGCGCATCTGGGCTGGCCGCTGGACGGAGCCGTGCTCAGGCCTGGAGCGGGTACAGGAGGCCTGTTCTCCTTTCCTCGCGGCCTCAGGGCAAAGAGAAGGCCCTCCCGAGCCATGGGCCAGAGCTCAGACAGCCGCGCTGGAGTCCTGAGCTCTCCCGGGGGCAGCCCTGGCAGTTGGGGAGGCAGAGATTCCAACCAAACGGAGCCGTGAAGAGGAGCGGCCCGAGCCAGCAGACGGAGCAGGATGACACCGCGTGCGTCGACGCCCCGCTCTCGCCTGGAGCCGCTCTCGGCTCGCAGGGCCCTCCACCTCTCAATGGGCCTCGTTCGCGCTGCCCTGGCAGCGGGCCCTGGGGAGACCAGCCTCCCGTCCCACACGTGCCAAGCTGGCAGGATGAAGCTGGCACACTTACTACAACGCCCCAGTCTGCACAGCAGAGCTTTGGTCTCCCTTTCCAACAGGCAGTGTTATTTTAGGAAATCTCCCAAACAGATGAGACTTCCCCAAAGCCCACCCTCCCCAGGGGGCCTTTGTTTTAGACCCTGACGCCTCCCATTCTGGACCAGGTCTTCAGGGCTGCCTCTTAGGAATCAAAGGCACTGTGAATGCCGGCCGGGACACGGAGCAGCAAGAGGGCCCTGTGCCCCCAGGACCCCCTCCCCCTCCCTCCGAAGTTCCTGCTCCTTACAGAACCGCTCGGGAGTCAGCACCCCTCATCCCAAGTCTCCTAGGGGACAGGGATCGCTGCTGCTGCTAGGGCCAGTGGGAGACAGAAGCCCACGGGCAACTTCTCCCTCCCACCGCCCGGGCATACGCTCCACGCGGTATTTTCAGCCAGCCTCTCTGATGTCAGCTCAGGAGACCACACACGCCGTGCTTCTTCCCAACCTCCGGGGGTGCACCAGAAGCACCCTCCCTCCCGCCTTGCTGTGGCGTCCAGGACTGGCATCGCAGTGCAGGCGAGTGAGAGTGAGTCGCCCAGGCGCTGCCTCCCGCAAGTGCTTCGCCAAGACTTCAAGTGCCTCAGTGCCCCCATAAGTAGGTCAAGACCCTCATATAATTGTGTAAATAATTGTGCATATAATTGTGTAAATGTGTAGAAGCATATTGTGTAAAATGTACATATGCATGTGTATGTTTATGTGCACATGTATATATAGCACAGATCATCTCTCTGTATGTATCAAATATATCTACGTATCTCTGTCTCTTCTTTTCCTCTAACTACACAAAGTAAATTATAAAAGGAAGAAACCTTCCACTCACCATCAACTGCTCCTTCTTAAAATCCAGCCTACGTCAGTGAACTCCAACATATACAGCAACCTGTTCTGCTTGGCCACTGCCAACCCATAGCGTTGCTGTGAGACAAGAGACACTTCATAGCCCATCCTTGCTTCAAACACCAGCTGCAAGTCTGGCAGTGCCCAGACCCCTCAGTTTCCATCACTTCCAGGAAGGATTCAGGGTGCCACTGGGGAAAATCAACCAGGGAAAGATGTGTAGAAGTCAGAGTCCACAAAGCCCAGGTAGATCATTCAATTTTTATTTAATTTCCCCATCATTAGGATAAAATACCAGACACCCATAACTTAAAAGAGGAAAGGTCGATTTGGGCTCATGGTTTCATAGGGTGCAGTCTATGGTCAGCTGGCTCCTTGGCAGAGATACCACGCATGGCAGAAGGGTATAGCGGAGGAAGGCTGCCCACCTCATGGCAGAGAGAGAAGAGAGGAGCTGGAGACAGGAGCACACCTTTCCGAGTCACAGCCCAGTAACCCTCCTCTTCTAGCCAGGCCCCACCTCCTAACATTACATTTGGCTGTGAACACATCAGTGGATGAATCCACTGATGAGCACAGCACCCATGATGCAATCACCTTCCACACACAGAGGCTTATAGGAGACATTTAGATCTAAACCACAACACCAAGTGTACCCACCAGTGGACTGTCCACAGCGTCCCTTTCTCAGCATCAAAGTGGGACACAGAGTGCTGTCAACAAGGGCCACTCGTCTGTGCCTGGGCATTCAGTTCCATGGTTTTGAAAGGCTTCCAGGCTCAGCCATGCACATGGCCACCTCAGTCCCCAGCCTCTGTGGACACAAAGCCAAATCCAGGCATGACCCCAACCCCCAGGAAAACAAAGACGCTGCTATTGTGGCCTAGAGATCACCTCACACAGAAGAGGGCAAAGGTCAGTGCTCCTTTGGGGCAAGGTGAATTCCTCCCTTCACACCACCGATCACACTTACTGGGGCCATTCCGCTGTATCTGCTGCCCATCTGCCTGAGGACCTACAGAAGTTTCCAGAACTTGTCCAGAACAAAAGCCACATGCAGAGGTGTGTGTGGAGCACGTCCCTGACATGGTGAGTGCCATCTGTCATTCTCTCGTAGTCCAGTCTACACCGAAACTTTGAGTCCATGCCACTCTTCTCACCAAGTGTCTGCCAAGACTCCAGGTGGCCCCCAGTCTTACCAGGTGCAAGGATCAAACAGAGAGCAAAACTATGGGGATTTGCCTGGCATTTGATGCTGGGTGGGCACTGACCTGGGCCAGTCTTGGCTCAGAGATGTTTCCGTGGACAAATCTTGGACCAAACTATCTACAGCTTCTGTCAATCATCCAGCTCCCCTAAAAGGCCTCCACAAAGAACTACGGCTGCTGTGGAGTTGCTCCCCTTTTTCACCAGGATCTGTTACTTGTCAGCTTTCACAGGGCCTTTGTTGACCCTAGAGGGGGCAGGGCATGGGAGCAATGCTCAGGGGGGTCAAGGGTTTTGAGGTTCAACACCACACTAGATCTTTCAATATGGAGATTATTAGCAAACACCTTGTTCTGTTGTATTTTCCCTCAGATTTTTAAAAAATTCTGGTTAAAATACTTATCATAAAGTGTACATTTTGACCATCTCAATTGTATCATTCAGCAGCAGTAAGTGCATTCAAAATGTGTGATCCTTATCTCCGTAAATCTTCAAAATGTTTTCTTTTCAGTACCAGGGATCAGACTCAGGCCTTTATGCTTCCGAGGTAGAAACGATACCACTTCAGCTAAACCCCAGCCCATTTCAGAGCCCTTTCTTTTTCCCAAACTGTATTCATCACTGAATTCACCCATTGATGAGTTCGTGGCTGAATGTGCTCCTGTCACTGGGCTTGATGAGAAGTGGGTCACCCAGGGTGACCTGGGAGAGTGTGTTCTTGTTCTTGGCTTTTCTCTTCTTTTTTCTCTGTTTCCTGGCCTCCAGAGGTTGAACACCTTTGCTCTGCCAGTCCACCTGCCACCTTGTTTTTACCTTGAAGCCAGTTGACCATGGACTAAAACCCATGAGCCAAAACTCTTTAACATGCGGGTGTATGGTATTCTGTCTCAGCAACAACAACAAAAAATGTTAAAATAGATATCAGTATTGAAAGTAGGGTCAATGTTGTGCCTGTAACTGAATATGTGGTTCAAAATCATTTGGAACTCATTTGTAGGAGGAATTTTGAAAGTTTTGGAGATGCCAGTTAGAGAAGCCCAGAAATGCTGAAAGCAAGTTTGATGGGAAATTCTCGTCAGAGCTCAGAGGAGCAAAATGCTGATAAAAATGCAGATAGTAAAACCAAGCTCAGGAGGTTTGTGCTGGGATGAATACTCCATTGGCAGTTACACTAGAGGCCTTGTTTGTTACCTTCTAGCAGGAAATTTGTCTTCATTTTGCCCCTGTCCCAAGAATGTGCAGGAGCCCAAATTGAGGCGGGTGGATTAATTGATCTGGCACAGGAAATTTCAAGACAGCCCAATATTCAGGATGTGATATAGGCACTGGTGGCTGCTTTTAGCCAGATCTACAGTGAAAAATGATATCAAAAAACCCATGTGAGAGGCCAGAGATTTAGCTCAATGGTTCCAGCACCTGCTTAGCAAGCGTAAGTTCTCTGGTTTGATCCCTGGTAACCCATACAACAATGCTGGGTGTGGTGACTCACACCCACCAGCAATCAGTACCACATACCACAATGCTAGTTGTAGTGGCTCACACCTGTCATCCCAGCACTCAGGAGGCAGAGTCAGGAGGATTGCTGGGTTTGAGGCTTGCCTGGGCTACATAGTGAGCTCAGGGCCAGCCTGAACTACAAAGCCAGACCCTGTCTCAAAAAAAAAAAAAAATGTGAAAAGTTTTCAGTTTTCCATGAGAGGATCACCTACAAATTTAAAGCAAAGGAGAGCACAATTGCTGAAGAGATTAAATATAAGCAAATGCTTTGCATCAGAATAATAGCAAAGATGACTTAAAGGCATCTTAGGAATTTGCATGCTCCCTTCACAAGCTCAAGGATGCAAAACTCGAAAATTTACCTTTGAGAAAAAAGTCCCTGAGCAGCTCCTTGCTGCCTACAGAACTGGTTTCACAATGCTCAGTCACCACAACACTCAGAGGCCTCTGCAGCCATGATCCAAAAGTCCTGGCTACTGAGTGAGACAGCAGCAAAATTTTCCATCAGCCACATGGTACTCATTTTATTGATATGCTGAATTCAAGAATCATGGAGTCAGGGAGGCCTCTCCCATGTTTCAGAAGGCCTGGGAGGTCAAGCAGTGTACCTCTGAGAGGCATGAAACTGACTGAAACCAAAAGCACAATGGAGACTCTAGAAAGTTGGAGATTCCGGGAATATGGAATATCTGCTAGGGAAAGCCACGTGCAGCGAGCAGAGCCACCCCAAGAGAGAGTCCACGTGGGTGCAACTGGTAATGCCATAAGGGTGGAGCCACCTACACTCTTTGGGGTTTGCATCTCACCACCACTTGGCGCTGGATATGGAGCTACAGGATTTAATTCTTGTTCTGCTTGGTATTGGTCTTGTTTTGCTCCATTTCTCTCTACCCCTCTGTGTTTCCATTTTGGAATGGGAATATTAATTTTATGCCACTGTATGTTGGAAGTATTTAACTTTCTTTTTTATTTTTACCAGGGTTCACAGCTAAGAGTTTGCCTTTAGTCTCAGATGAGACTTTGGACTTAGACCCTTCAGCAATGCTGGAACTGTTAAGACTTTGGGGCCTTTCAGTAATGGGCTAAATGCACTTAACATAATGAGTTGGACATGAGTCTTTCAAAAGCCAAGGTGGAATAATACGGCTTAGATCTAAAATGGCCCCAGGAGTGTCATATCTTTGGAAAGTGATTGGATGGTAAGGATGCAGTATCCATTGGTGAATTCAACTAATGAGTTCAGTAACTGAACGTGATGTTAGCAGGTGGGACCCGGCTGGGGGTGGGTAACTGGGGACCTGACAGGAAGGGCGTGTCCTGCTCCTGGCTCCTCCCTTCTCCCTCTGCCTCCTGGAAGCCACGACTGGAGCGCCTTTCCCTCTACTGTGTCCCTGTGCCAAGCTCCTCCTGCCTGGGAGCCAACTGAGCACGATCTAAAGCCACGAGGCCCCAAGTTGCGGGTCTCAGGTATTTTTATCCCTGTGATGAGGAAGTGGCTCTCCCCTCCCCACCAGCCCTGAGCTTCCCGTGCCTATGGGTTTATCTCCTCCAGGAACCTCTTGTGAGTCCCCTCACCTTTCTAACCCTTTGGCCCGCCAATCACTCTCAGCTTCCGTGTGCTCGACACATGATAGCTCCGAGGGGCCTTTCACACTGCAGGTGGACCAGCCCCCAACCCACTGCACAGCTGTCCCTGGGCTTCTCCTCAGGAACACACAGGCCAGATTGCTGTCCCTTCCTCCACCCCTCCTCATATCCACCCACCACCCCACATGGCCTCAGGCCCACCCCACCTGCTGTGATGGTGAAGCCCTCCCGAGGCCCCAGGTCCCACCATGCATTGCTGTACATGCCACTCCCTGTGCAGGGCAAGCCCTCCCCCTCCACTGCGCCACCTCCTCCTTTCCGTGCCCAGCACAGATGCCAGAAAAGAGCACCACACCTGCCAGCCCTGAACATCACACCTGTGGGTGGCTCCTCACCTGGATAACAACTGCACCGCACACCCGCCAGCGTGACGTGGGCGCTGTCCCCGCCCCATCGTGCTCAGCCCTGCATCCCCAGCCCCTCGAGGAGCTGACCATAAGTAGCTGCTCAATAAATATTAAATGACGGAATTAATGGACAAGGCCCTAATGAAAAGCTAAAAATGCACAGCCCCTCTCGGGCCCTGACCTGCTTTCCCAGCTTCACCAGCTGCTTGAGAAAGTAGTCTCAATAACTCTGTGGTGCAGAACCTTCGCCTCAATGAGCCTCTGATTGCACTGTCCAGGGAAGCACGGGAGCTGCGCCACTGAGCCCCAGAGGACAGGGCCGGGGAGGCCCCGCCTCTCAGAGGGGAGTCAAGGGTCTGCGCCTCACGACCAACGGACGACAGCGGAAGCTGCCCGGGGTCTCTCTGGAGCCCACGATGAAGGAGCCAGAGTGCAGCGCGGCTGTGCTGAGGTCTTTTGAGTTGCTGGCCCAAGCTCTGCCTGAAGCTTCTACATTTTTTAGTTACTTGAGCCAGTAAAGTCCCTTGATGTTGAAGCAGAGTTGCATTTTTGTCCTAAAGAGTCTAAGAAACCTAAAGAGTCTGAGAAACAGCATCTCTCATGGTTGCTTGAGTCCCAAAGACAAAGCCATAAAACGCAGAGCTCAGTGGTAGGAGGACACAGAAAACAAGGCCTCAGGGGGCCACACCTCCCGGGGGGAGGAAGCCGGGACCCGGGTCCCTTCCTGGTCGTTGTAGCAGCAAAGTCAGCGCTGTGCAGCCTGAAACAGCACAGGGCTCCTCGAGGGGCCACACCAGTCCCAGAGGCAAGGTGGGCACCTGGGAGGTGGCAGGCATGCCCTCAGCTCACAGCCTGCAGGGGCCACCGGGGCCTGCTCATCCTCCCGCACGATCCCGGAAGCAGAGAAATCCATGCTGAAGTCTTGCACTGCGGTACTTCGAGCGTGGCCGGGAACACCCGAGCGTCCTCGGCGGACTCCGCCATCCCCGCCGTGCTCGCTCTGCCTCCCTGGTCACTGTGCCAGAGGACAGACGTGAGGACTTCCAACGCGGCCGCCACCCGGGCACGTCCAGTGTTCACCCTCAGCCCACCGTGCACTCAACAAGATGGAACACGGGGTTCAGGACACAGACGGGAGCCTCCAAGGCCTCGGCCGCTGCCCGGTGTGCCAGGCTCTCCTCTCCACGCTTGCTAAATGCCCTCCAAGTCATCCTTGGTATTACACCCAGTTCACCAAAGGCCAAGCCTGAGGCTAAGCAGCAGGTGGCTTGTCCTGGGCCCTCAGAGGGCACAGAGCCAGCCTCACGCTTCTCCCTGGAACATCTACCCCCACCCGCCGTGCCCTCCTCCCAGCAGCAGCCCCGTCAGACCCAGTCACCGGCTGCTGAGTCTGCCTGGAGGCTGGCACCCCGGACAGACAGGCCACCGTCGGGATACCGGCTGCAGATGGGGCCACCGACAGAGGGCACCGAGGCTCTGCCCCAGTCGCCCTGTCGGCTCTGCTGGGGCATGCACTGGGCTCAAGCGCAGGGCGCCCTGGGCTTCCCGCCCACCCACGTCCTCCTTCCACGCAAGCAGCGGGCTGCAGAGGCCCGGGGAGAACGGCCTCCCTGCCCCGCAGTCCGCCCATCCAGCCCTTGCTGACCTGCAGCTCTCAGCCGGGGAGCCCCTGGAGAGGCTGCGGGGGGAGCCCGGCACCCACACAGGGCCCCCTGCCCTCCGCCTGGGCCCGGCAGCCGCGGGCAGGACAGCGCCGGCCGTGCAGCGAGGACGAGGACGGGGCTGCCGGGCGGGCCGCGTCTCCGCTTGCCAGGGACATGTCCTGAAATCAAAGCAGGGACACTGCATCCCGGCCCGGGGGGAGGGCGCGCGGCGCCGATTCATCTCCTGTCAGAGTCCCCGGCACAAAGCACACACAGCTGTGTGCCACGCGCAGAAAGGACAATCACGGCATTCTGTCCCGATTGTGCTGACTCTCTCCCTTTTTAATGCAAAATATAGAAACATTAGAAATAATATTGAAGTCCTCTGTGTGCCCTGGGTGGGAAGGGGCCCGTCCGGGATGCATGTGGCCATCACCAGCCGACACCGGGGAGGGGGACCAGCCTCTGGAGCTCGCACGGCACCCACAGCAAAGGCCTCAGCGCCCCGGCCCTGTGCCCCGCCGTAGACGCAGGCGAGGCGACGCCGTGCGCAGCCGGCCAGGGCCGCTGACCTGAGCCACTCGGCGGCCACTGTCTCCAGACACGCGGTGGGCACATGCCCAGGAAGGGCCGCAGGCAGCTTCTCAAGGTCCTTCCATCGCGGCTGTGCCAGCCTCCTGCCCGCATGGCCCACGGTGCGCTTGGTCCTAGACATCGCTCACAGGGAAGAGGCGTCACCCGCCTGAGGCTGGGAGGCGCCTCGCCCTGCCCTGCTCCTCCTGCCTTCTCCTGCGCCACGGCGGGAGACACGGCGCCTGCGATGGCTTGGTGGCCACGTCATGAAGATGGTGAACGCGACAGATCAAGGCTCCCCTGGCGGGAAGGCAGGGCAAACCCAGGGATGCAGGGCCACCCGTCCCAGCAGTGCTGGCCCCTCACGGTGGGCACGGGCAGCAGGAGCCTGAGCAGCGTGAGGCACAGAGCCTCCCTCCCCCTCCGTGGCCCCAGCGCCACCCTGCACCAGCTAGCACCGATCGCCCGCCACCCCAAGGCCACCCCCGCACTCCCAGGCCTCACCGTGCCCACACTGCATCTCCTGGGCACGGTGAGCGGCATCTGAGAGGGGACACCAGGCCAGGGGGCAGTCGGAGCCAAGGCCACCCTGGCCAGAGTCGTGGGCCGGGAGCCACCCCACACGGGACGCGAAGGACTCAGAAGTGGGGGTCATGGCTGGAGGCGGGGCTAGGAAAGGAAGGGGTGGGGGTGCCTGGGGGCGGAGCCCACGGCCCGCCCTGGACCACCCTGCTGGGGCGGGGAGGGAGCCGTGCAGGAATCACACCAGCCCACCACAGAGGCTTGGGAGAGGGGAGAGACTGCGGCCATGAAAATTAGGTTTGACTGCAAAGCAGGAAGCCTAAAATAACCTAGGATTAAATGCACAAGAGTTTATTTTTTTTCAAGTCGGAGGTTTGGGAGGCCAGCCACAGAGCTGCAGGGGCAGCCCCCGCATGACCCAGGACGGGCTCCTCCCTCTGTCCTCCTTTCCCTATGTCCTCAGCCTGTGGCTTCCACCCCGCTCTCCACCTCTCGGGCTAGCCAGGCTCCCAGAGCCCCAGCTGTCATGTCTTCATCCCACATAGCAGGAAAGACAAAGGGGGACGGCAAGAGACAGCCGTCCTGCTCCTGAGAAGTCATGCTCAGGACTTCCATTGCCAAAATGAAGTCATGGGGATCATATGTGTCCTCTAGCCTTAACACACACACACACACACACACACACACACACACACAATGTATGCACACAGAAATGAAGCCATGGTTTTTGGACAGGGATTTAAGACAGCCAAGAGGGTAAGTTGGAAGAGTAGGAAAACAAGCCAGGCAAACGCTTGTAGAATCCCCAGACAGGAAAACTCATGCCAAGCCGAGCAGTCTCCATGTCAGGACACAGGGCCCCACGTCCAGCAAGAACACGTTATCTGTAATGACAGGCACAGATCGAAGAGCAAAGAGTCAAGTGGAAAAACAGCATTAGAGGTCTGCAGAGGGCTTGGCTCGAGGTTCAGCCAACCATCAGGGCCTAAGTGTGAGCAAATGTGGGAGCCAGGGGGGAGGATGCAGCCAGAACCCTTGTGGCAAGCTCCAGCCCCCCGTGAGCCCCACGAACTACCACTGCCATAGAAGGACGCGCCAGAAGGGGAAAGGCAGGAAAAACTCCTCCCCGAGGATGGAGACCTTCATCTCCCTACCAGCCACCACGTAGGAACCTCCTGAGGTAGAATGCCCTCCCCAGCACCCGACCAGGACCTGCTTCCAGAGCTCAGAAGCAAACCTTGAAGGGTTCAGGCTGTCTCCAACTCACCTAACTGTGTATCACAACACAGCCCCACAAATATATATTTATGTCAAGAGGAAAACTCCAGCCTCTGTAAAAGTAAAATTATAATCCCTGGCATCCAATTAAAAGGAAAAAATAGGGCCAGAGATTTAGCTCAGTGGTTCTGGCACCTGCCTAGCAACCAAAAGGTCCTGAGTTTGATTTCCGGTAGCCACGTACAACAACACCAGGTGTAATCCCACACCTGTAATCCCAGCACTCGGGAGGCCGAGGCAGGATGATTGCTGAGTTCCATTCTTTTCTGGGCTACATAGTGAGCCTGAACTTCAAAGTGAGACCCTGTCTCAAATTAAGAAAAAAAGAAAAAATATCACACAGGATAGAAAAGTCAATAGCATCAAGTCTAGAAATAACTGGATGACAGAATGAATTAAGCAGATGATAAAATAAGCATAATATATTTAAGGAGATAGAGGAAATCATAAGCATGAAGAAAAATAAAATATGTTGTAAAAGTCCAAACTGAACTTTCATAGTTAAAAAAATAAACTGTATGAAATGAAAAATACAATAGATGGGAATAATAACAGTTTGCACACGGCAAAACTAAAAAGTCAGTAAAAGTAAAGGGATAACAATTAAACTAACCGGAAGGAAAAATAAACAGAGAATTGTGAGATCACAAAAGTGGCCTAACACACGTGTCTCTGATTGCCCTGGAATGAGAGGAGAGAGGAATACAACAGAAAAAGAATATTGGAAAAATAATGACTAAATATTTCCAAATTTAATCAAAATTATAAATCTATGGATTCAAGAGTTCAATGACCCTAAGCAGAATAAAGGAGAATGAAAAATGCTAAGATAATGATAAGCATCATAGTACATCATAATCGGACTGCAGAAACCCAGAAACCCAGAGTCCAGACATGTTGTGCATAAAGAGTAGAAATGACAACAAACTTCTTACTGGAAATGCTGTGCATGGTGTGTGTGTGTGTGTGTGTGTGTGTGTGTGTGTGTGTCCCCAAGGGTTCCTGTGTTGAATCTAGTCCCCATTGTAAAGTAATGGGCAGTGGAAATGACTGGAACATGCACAGTGTTTAGAGTCAGGGGCCTTTGGAAGATGATCCGACCCTCGTCACGGAACCCCTTGTGCTTACCTTCTGGTGGCTTCTCGAGAGGGTGACAGACCAGAAGACACGTGCTCCTGTCTCTCACCGCGTGACCCTCTGAACAGCATGACACCGTCAGCAAGGAGGCCAGGCCAGGTATGGCTCACTGGAGGTGCCCCTGCAGGACCACAGCCCGAATAAGCCCCTTTTCCTTCTAATAACCTCATCTGTGGTAGTGTGTTATCAGCAGCAAAAACCAGACTAAACAGAAACAATTCAGGCTGAAAGAAAACAGAGCAACATCTTTATTAAAAGAGAAAAGATTGACTACTTGAAATTTGATGCCCACTGAAAACACCTTTCAAACATGAAGACCTTTTTCAGATCTTCAAAATCTGAAAGGAACTCATTACTCACAGACCAGCTTGAAATGTTAAAGGGAATTCTTTCTTTCATATTTAATTTTTTGATAGAGTTTTTGGGTACATTTTAGATAAACATTGTGATCACATTCAACATTGAGAATTTGTACCGGTAAATGATACATTTCTACTCCCGTACCCTCCCTAGAACACCTCACCCCTATATACAAAAGCTTTGCTTCCACTTTTTTGTTTTTACCATCAAATTTTTCATTCCCTTCTGTACTTTCCCCTACCTTACCCCCCTTTCCCTTTTCCCTTTGAACATTTTCCTCCTATTTTACAATACCTGACATTTAAAGGGAATTCTCAGACCAGCAAGAGAATAATCATAGAAGGGATCTGAACTGCCACATAGGAATGTAGAACCTCAGAATGGTTATTTATTATAGGGGAAGTATAACAGGCCTTTATTTCCCCTTACATCTAAAATCTCTTTATAAGATACCTCTCTAGGGCTGGAGGGTTAGCTCAGTGGTTCCGGCGCCTGCCTCGCAAGCATAAGGACCTGAGTTCGATCCCCAGTTACCACATATAATGCTGGGTGTGGTGGCTCACGCCTGTCATCCCAGCACTCGGGAGGCAGAGACAGGAGGATTGCTGAGTTCGCGGCGGCTTGCCTGGGCACCATAGTGAGCTCAGGGCCAGCCTGAACTATAAAGCAAGACCCTGTCTCCAAAAAGAAAAAAAAAAAAAAAAAGATACCTCTCTAAAGCAAAAAAAAATAATAATTAAAACGTATTGTTGGCCTTCTAACATATGTAGAAATAACATGTATGGGATGGGGGGAAATGAAAGTAATGTTTGTAAGGTTCTTATATTATTCACAAAGTAATACAATATTATCTGAAGATAAATAAGTTGAAGATGCATGCTGTAAACCTTGACAGCAACAGCAACAATGACAACACACATAAAACACACACAAACACAAAGTCTCCCTGATAAGCCAACAAGAGGAGGGTGAAAAGGAATTATCAAATTACTCGACTCAAAAAGAAGAGAAGAGGACTGGGGATTTAGTGGTTCCAGTGCCTGCCTCACAAGGTCCCAAGTCCAGTCCCCGGTACCACTTACCACACTGCCGGGCGTGGTGGCTCACGGCTGTCATCCCCACACTCGGGAGGCAGAGGCAGGAGGATTGCTGAGTTCCAGGCTTGCCTGGGCTACATAGCGAGCTCAGGGCCAGCCTGAACTACAAAGCCAGACCCTGTCTCAAAAAACTAAAAAAAAAAAAAAAATAGAAGAGGAAGAAAGAAACTAAGAACAAATAGGCCAAATAAAAAATAAGTATTAAGATAACAAAGTTAACACAGTCATCTTAATAATCATAAAAGCTATAAAATATCTAAACATATTAAAAAGTAGGAACAGTAAAGAATATAGAAAAAAGGAGCTAGAGACTCAGCTCAGTGGTACTGCACCTGCGTCACAAGCACATCTTGAGTTTGACCCCTGGTACCAGGGTGGGGGGAAGGGATATAGGAAAAGACTATATTAACAGTAATCAAAAGAAAGCTGGAGGGGGCCGGAGGGTTAGCTCAGTGGTTCCGGCGCCTGCCTCGCAAGCGCAGCGTTCTGAGTTCAATCCCCGGTAACCACATATAATGCTGGGCATGGAGACACGCCCACCAACAATCAACACCGCATACCACAATGCCTGACGGACGTGGTGGCTCACGCCTGTCATCCCAGCACTCGGGAGGCAGAGACAGGAGGATTGCTGAGTTTGAGGCTTGCCTGGGCACCATAGTGAGCTCAGGGCCAGCCTGAACTACAAAGCGAGACCCTGTCTCCAAAAAGCAAAAAAAAAAAAAAAAAGAAAGAAAGCTGGAGTGGCTTCACTATGTCAAACAAAGCAGATTTAAGAGAAAAAAGTTTCTAGAGACTCCTATAGCCAGTCTCCAGTCCCCACCTGCCCAGTATGTGTCACAAGGTTGAGGAAAAATTCAAGACAGAGTTAAAGAAGTGTGAATGGAGGCATCCTGTGCTCCTTTGACGAAAGGCACTGGTCTGTCTCATCCACCAATTTTTATTGTTTATCAACTAGAATAAAGGTGCAATATGTGTGTATATGTGCAATACGTGAAATCACCATGGAAACTAATGCAGCAGGGCTTTAAAGAGAAGAGTCAACTCATTTTCAAATTAGAAGCAAGACAGACAAAATCTATGGCTGTAATTAGAGCATTCTCCTTCAAGCTATGAAGGCGCTAATTGTGAAAATGGAATTTGGTGCAATTTACTCCCGACCTAGGCTTAAATGTGATCTCATATTTCGCCCCCCAGCTTTACAGGCCGTGGCTCTGGTCTTGGTCACAGCCGCTAGCCGGAAGTCGTGTCAACCTGCATGCTACCGCTTTGAAATACTTCTCTGAGTTACATAGCTTCAGTCAGACTCACTTCTAAAAGCCAACCGAGGAATTTAATTCTTTGTACCCTGCACTGCTCACAGCGTGCCCTGGGCACAGTAAGAATGGCAGGCTCTGGCAAGAATATTACCAGGAAGAAAGAGCAGACTTTCATTATGGCAAAGACATTTTTTTCCAAGACTCCATAACAACCTTGAACTTTTATGTACCTAATAACAGAGTTTCAAAATGCATGCTGCATAGACTAATAGAAGTGCAAAGAGAAACATAAAATTTTTAACTGGAAACGTCAACACTATACTCTCAATAACTGATTTTAAAAAAACAGGCTAAAAAAAACAATAAAACATAGAAGACCTGGATAACACTATCAATGAACTTGATACTTATAGAATACTCCACCCAGCAATAGCAAAATACACATTTTTCATAAGTAGACACAAAAGCATTTGCCAAGATGGAATATATTTGGATAATCAACAAGACAGTAAATTTTAAAGTATAAGCATTGAAATCCTACAAAATATATTCTCTGATCACAGTGGAATTAAATTAGAAGTCAATAACAGAAAGATTTCTAGAAAATATCACAAAATATTTGGAATTAAACAATATACTCCTTAATAATCCATGGGTCACAATAAAAATTAGAAAACATTTTCTTGGATGAGTACAATGGAAATATAGCATATAAAATGCAGCTAAAGCAATGATATGAAGGAAATTTACTAACACTAACATTTTATTATAAAGAAGAAAGGTCTCAAATCAAGAACCTCTGTTTTAACTTTTAAAAAATAGAAAGAAGCAAAACCCAGAAATACAAGCCAAACCGAAAAAAAAAGAGATCATAAACTTAAAAAGTCAATGAAATAGAAAACTTAAAACAATGAAAAAATCAATGAAAACAAAATTTTTTTTCTTTAAGAAACCAATAAAACTGATAAATCTCTAGCCAGATTTATCAGGAAAAACAGAGAGAGGGAGAAAAAAACCATATATTGCCAGTATTGAGAAGTAGAATGCTTTAATTAGGATTTTCTTGAGAAACAGAATCAATAGAAAATGTGTATATAATTGTGCGAGGGAATTTATCAGGTAGCATACAGGACCAGAGGCAGGAGTGTCCACAGCGGCCGTGTGCGCGCTGGAGAGACGGGGACATGAGGTAGTGGCCACGGCCGGGAAGGGTCTGCTTCCCTCCCGCCTCCCTCGCTCGCTCTCTGCTTCCAGCCTTCCTGCATGAACTGTTGCTCCCGGGCCAGATGGCTTTTCTGCCACACACTTACTGCTGAAGTCAAAGCCATTCTACAGATCTTTTACCAAAGAATGGAAAAGAAAGGAATGTCTTAACACATTTTTTTTTTCATTTTAATTTTTGTCTGTTTTTTTTGAGACAGGGTCTCACTTTGTGGCTCAGGCTGGACCTGAACTCACTGTGTAGCCCAGGCAAGCCTCCGACTGGCAGCAATCCTCCTGCCTCTGCCTCCCAAATGCAGGAATTATCTGTGTGAGCCACCAGGCCTGGCTTTAACTTGTTTTTGATACCAATGCTGAATAGCAACATGACTGAAGAGAGAGGACACAGATGATACTCTTCATGAACACACATGCAGTTTTCCACTTGGGCTTAGCCAAAAGGAGGAGATGCAATACGCATGCAATTTTAGAAAATAAATTTTAAAATAATCCAACAAAGCATAAGAAGAATTATGTCATGTCAAAGGGGCCTTCTCCCAGCAATACAAGGTTGCGTGAACATTTGACTATCAGCCCGTGTAATTCAACATGTTAAACTGAAAATAAACACCAACGGTCACCTTCATCTTAACACATGCAAAGCAGTTTTTTCAGGATCGGGGATGAAACCCCGCCCCTTGCTCCTGGTAGGCATGTGCCCATGAGCTACATCTGCAGCCCACTTTAGAGTAGACTCTAAGCAAGTCTCATAAAGCAAGACTCTCCTAGCACCTACCCACAATGCCACCTTCTGACCCCAACTTAAGCTGTGTGAGGGCTCACCTGTCCCAGAACCATTAAGTTCAAATCATCGTCTTTTCCTTGCCTGTACACAGGTACTTTGTAATAGCAACAGACAACAGATTAATTCAGTTATCCATGTAAAAATTTTAAAGGAATTTACAAGAACTAATACGACAGTGGCAAGACCATGAGAATCGAAGCAAAGCGGTTTCTGTAAAGTACTAGCTACCAGTCATTGGTTATGAAAGATGTCTTCGCACAATAAACACAAACTACAAAAAAAATTGATAACATGGGTTTTATAAAAATTAGCATATTTTCTCCTTCCAAGGCACTTTTAAGAAAATGAAGAAACCTGGCTGCTGTCTCAAAATTAGACACCAACAGGGCCAGGGACTTAGCTCAAGTGGTACTGTGCCTATCTTGGAAGCAGAAAGGCCTGAGTTCGATCCCCGGTATAAAAAAAAAAAAAATAGCCAGCAACAAATGCTGGCGAGGCTGTGGAAAAAAGGAAACCTTCTCCACTTTGGTGGGAACGTAGACTGGTACAACCTCTATAGAAGACAGTGTAGAGATTCCTAAAAAGAAAAAAACTAGGATTAGAGGTTCCATTTGACCCTGCTGTTTCCCTGCTAGGAATATACACAAAAGAATTAAAAGAATCATACCATAGTGGCATATGTGCACCCACATTCATAGCAGCTCAGTTTGTGATAGCTCAGTCTTGGAAACAACCCATATGCCCATCAACTGGAGACTGGATAAAGAAGATGTGGTTTTGGGGCCAGAGATTTAGCTCAGTGGTTCCAGCACCTGCCTCACAAGCTCAAGGTCCTGAGTTCGATCCCAGTAACCACATACAATGCTGGGCATGGTGACTCATGCCTACCAGCCATCAATACCACATACCACAGTGCTGGACATGGTGGCTCACGCCTGTCATCCCAGAATTTGGGAGGCAGAGGCAGGAGGATTGCTGAGTTCCAGGCTTGCCTGGGCTACCTAGTGAGCTCAGGGCCAGCCTGAACAACAAAGCAAGAGTCTGTCTCAAAAAAAAAAAAAAAAAAGATGTGGTTTTTCTATAAAATGGAATATTACTCTGCCTTAAAGAATGATAAATTTGAGTCATTTATACTCAAATGGACTTATCTTCAGGACATACTCCTAAGTGAAATATGTAGGTCACAGATCTGTAAATATAGTATCTTCTCTCTGGTATGAGAAACTGAATATATTAATGAGTTCTAGAATGTATGATGGATATTGTGAAACAGAACATATGCACAGGGAAATGCGGTGGAGGGGTGAGTAATGAGGGGTAAAGAAAAAATGTGATGGTAATAAAAAAGGGAAACAAAGCTTATGTATTCAGGGGGCAGAGGGTTGTGGGGGTAGGAGAATGGGCAAAAATGGGAATTAAATCATATCATATCCTGGTACAAATTTCTCAATATTGAGTGTGATCATGATGTGTACATACCATGTACCAATAAAGTTTTTTTTTAAAAAGAGAGAGAATGAAAAACCAAGGGAAAGATTAGCAGTCAATATTTGTAAAATACTTTACAAAGAAATTCTTTCCAGACTATATAAAGAATATTACAACTGAATAAAAATATACAAGCCACACAATTTGCTTCAGTGAGCAAAATATTTGGAGACTAAAGTAAATTCTTTATGTTGTTAGTCTCTAGGATGAGAATCCAGCAGAGTGGGTGCTAGGGGAGCTGTGAGCTCCTGGGTTTCTCTCACCATGCTGGTGGGAATGGAAAGGGGTCCACTCTCTGCATCCAGCAGTTTCTTAATGAGACAAGATGCCTACTGGGAGATGCACAACTCCAGCCCAAGTGACTCACCCCAGAGACACGAAAGCACTACATCCACACACACACACACACTCTACCCAGACGGTCACAGCAGCTCCGTTCGAGTGGCCCCAAACTGGAAAAACTCAAATTACAGCATGTTCACATGGTGGAACACGACCCGGCCACAAAAATCATGAGTTTTCACAAAATCACGATGCTCCGCGGGAGAAGACAGGCCTTGACCCGAAAGCGCGCTTGCACTGTAGCTCTGCTGCCCTAAACCCAAACGTGCTGACGGATCTGCAGTGGGAGAAGCGGACCAGGACCACCTAGGGCTGGGGTGGAGGGAGAGATGCTCACTAAAAGCACCCGCGTGTTCCCGTTTGATGACAGTGTTCGCTATCCGAGGCTGGTGACGGTTTCACGGTGTCTGTCTATGTCAAAACTGATCAAGTTACGCACTATAAACATGAGTGGTTTACTGTGGGTCAGTTACGCTTCAATAAAGCTGCAAGAAACAAACACTCAGAAGCAAAAAGAGTCGCTTTGAACAACTTCGCTGTATCATTGGCCATAACTCAATCACCTGGCTGCGCCTGGCTGACTGCAGGGGCGCCTGGCCCCAGGGCTCCCCAACAGCACAGAGGCTCTGGAAGCTCCAGAAGGAAAGAGACCGCATGCAGAAGGGTAACCAAACTCCTGCCAGGGCTGCCTGGGACGCACCCTCGCTGCACTGCCTGCCAGCCCCTGCCTCCCCATCCAGTGTGTTCCGAGCTCCTTGCTTTGCATGAAGTCACCAGCCCAACATCGCCGGGGGGGGGGCAGGGCCCAACGCCCACCTCCCCAGGAGATGGAGATGAGGTCGACTGGAAAATCCTCAGTGAGATTCTCCGGAGCCTAATGGCATTTACCTGGGAGAAGCGACGGGTGCGTTGAAGGAAGCCGGGGCCGTCCAGGAGGCAGCAGGGAGGAGGACGACGTGGACCGGAGTGAACCGACGAGCCCTGGCCGCAGGATGACCCCAGGGCACCAGGCCCAGGGTGGACAGACCTCCTTGCAGAGGTGTCTTGCCTGGGAGGCCTCGGGGCCCTCAGGACACGCGAACGGTCCTACAGGTCCTTCTGGGTTTTTTTTGTTTTGTTTTGTTTTGTTTTTGAGACAGGGTCTCACTTTGTAGTTCAGGCTGGCTCTGAGCTCACTATGTAGCGCAGGCAAGCCTGGAACTCAGCAATCCTCCTGTCTCCGCCTCCCGAGTGCTGGGGTGACAGGCGCGAGCCTGCAGGTCCTTCTGTGACGACAGTCCTGTGTGGGACCCCTTTCTTCACAGCCACGCGGCTTCCTCTACGCTTTTAATTAAGGCTGACTCGAGCAATGCCACTTCACTGTGACACTGTGTCTTGCAGGTGTGAACACTGAGGTTAGGAGCCCACAATGCTGCTGCCGGGCAAGCCGCAGCCCGCTCGGCTCGGGATGAACACCCAGCACGCCGGCCTCCGACTGTCCCTGCCCCGCCAGGCCCAGTGAGCGGCTGCAAGGACTGGGCCCCGCCAGAGCCTTGCAGCCCCTGGGGGGTTTGCAGCTCGGCAGAGTGGTCTGAGGGAACCCCGTCCTGAGCTCCCGCCCGGCCACAGCCCTCACCACCTTCAGCCTCACCTTCTTTCCTCTTATCCTGGCCCTGTTTGTGGACACGGACAAGGAAGGCCACTGGCTGTGGGGAAAGAGCCAGGGTGGGGGCAGACATGCCAGTTCTAAGGTCTGGGCCCCACCACTGCTGGGTCCGCCAGAAGGGCCCTACGTGGACAGACCCCATGGCCTCGGGCAAGCTGGGTAATGGCCCTCCAATTGAGCTACATTCTAGTCCTTTCGTCTCTCTCTCTCTCTTTCTCTCTCTCTCTCTGTCTCTCTGTCTCTCTCTCTCTCTCTCTTTCTTTCTTGGCTTGCAGTCAGGGGTTAAGCTGCCCAGACTGGGTTCAAACTCGTGATCCTCCTGTCTCTGCCTCCCAGGTAGCTACAATCAGAGACATACACCACCATGCCTGGCACAGACCCTACTTTTGCTGTCCTGAGCCAGAATGAATCCACAGCCCTTGTCTGAAGGGGCCTCAGTGCAGAGCCCAGAGCCAGAGTGCCAAGGGTGAGCAGAGCTGTCAGCCGCAGGCTCAGCAGGACGTTGGTGAGCTAGACTGGCCCATAGCTTGGGCCAGGACTTCTCCCTCCTGCCCTCCAGTCTTGTGGGAGCAGGACGCCCCAACACCCGCGTGACTGTGAGGCTGGCTGCAGACACCATCCCGCGAGCTGGCCAGCTAGATCTCTTGCAGACATGAGGACTGGCGGGAACATTGAGAGATCGGTAGAAATAATTTTCCTGCCCAGTGGAGGGAGGAAAATTGGTGGCTGCTTCTGCCGCCTAGTTTTCAACAAGGGCAGCCGATCACGTTCTGGCGGCTGCAGGGACTGGCCGCCCCGAGGCTGCCTCACCAGGAGGCCCTCTGTCCCCCGCACGGGGGTGCACTCGGCCTCGGGGTCTCCCCACTGCCAACCCCAGGCCTCAGGTTGCACAAGTCATGCACACACCCTTCCTGTGGCCAGGAAGCCACGTCCCTCCAGGAGGACAAAAGGAAGACACTGTCTTGTCCAAGCCCTTGTGGCCAGAGCAGGGCTGAGGTCTCCAGGGAAGCGGGTGGGGCTGCCAGTGGCCACAGGGACATCTAGGGGGCGTAACGGCGCTCCCGTACCTTCCCTGCCATGCTGAGGATGTGGGGACACCACGAAGGCCACCGTGCGGTAGGGACAGGGCGCCAGAGCCAAGAGCAGACGGCATGGTAAAATCCAGCGCCCCGTCGGGCCAGGAAACAGGATGTGGACAGAGTGTGCCACGCAGATCCAGCCCCGCCACCACACCAGGGGCCCAGTCCCAGGAGCTTCTGTTTTATGACTCACGCCTTGTTTCAAGGGGGAACGAGTGAGCATACCTGCAGGAAGACAGGGGTCAGAGGGTCACTCGGGGAGGGTGTGATGGGCAGAAGGGCCACTCGGCAATGCCAGGCAGGCACAGGAAGTCTTGCTGTGTTTCCCACCCCCAGGCCTCTCGTGGGACTGTACTCCGACTTCGTGCCCAGTGCCCAGGACCCACAGAATCGTCATCTGTGACCAACCTGGCGAGGCCCCCTGTGCCTGGAGCCCTGCCCAGAACCCAGACTGGCCCCGGGTGCCAACCACAGAGGCCTGGCCCTGATGCCAGTGGCCTCCAGCCCCTCGGCACACAGGGGGTCCCGCCCACTGGCCGGCCAGGGGCCTGCCCCAGCCTGGCAGCTGCAGCCCTGCAGGTCTGGGGGAGGCACACCTGGAGCCCCACAACATAGCAGAGAAGAAAGTCCCTCCGTGCCTCCCCGCCCCCTCCCCGCCGGGTCGCGGCCTGCAGGAGAGGAGACTCAGAGTGGCTGCTCGCCAGGCCGACCCTTTGCGGGCTCGCTCAGCGGTCTTTGGGAAGGGACTCTGCCCCTCTGAGCCTCGGTTTCACATCGGCCTAAGAGGGCTGGTGCCACCTCCCCCAGAACTCATGCCAGGACCTCAGCTCTCCTGCCTTCCTTCTCACCAGGCTGGCGGCGCGGGCGGAGGACGGGACCCAGGACCCTCCCCACACACCAAGAAGTCTGCAGGCTGCGGAGCTGAGGCGCGGCCGCCCCCACCCTGCCCCTCCCCGCCTCCCCAGCCATCTGTGCATTGGCAGCAGAGGAGCCAGGGTGGCAAGAACATCAGGCACCGTCTGAACAGGACCAGTCTCTGGGGAGGGGTCCAGCCCAGGAGGACATGTGGGCAGAGACCCCTGATATGCTGTGCAGCTTCCTCCACTCCCGAATGTCCTGGGAGGGCAGGGTCACTGGGGCAGCAGGCTGGGCACTCACTGCCCCCGGTGGGCCTGGCACCACCTCTGTGCATGCTTGGAGCAGGTTAGGGCTCCAGAGGCCAAAGGTGTGGTCACCGTGCAGACACCAGGCTGAGGGGCCGCACATCCCCCACCCCACACCACCACCACCCCCGGCCGGTACCCGCCCTGCCCCAGGCAGCTCTGTCCTCCTGCTGATACCCAGTCCCACCCTCGGGACTCTGCCTGGCACTGAACGGCTCCCGTTGGCTGCTGGTTCCTCCTCCTGTGTCTCCTTCACTGCTTCTCTCTCCTCCCTCGCCATCAGTGCCCGTCTCAGCCCTGTCGCTGTGCCTGGGCACCGAGCCTGCTCCCCTGATTAAGCGACAGAGTAGAAGCTACGGGACATTCAACATCCAAAGCAAGAGATGGTGGTGGACCGTGAATGTGCTCAGTGCCACCGATTGGTCCACTTACCAGTGACCACTGTGGCTCAACTTCGTGTTACACATATTTTACCGTATTAGATATGCAAGATATTCAGGTGCACCATCTTCTAATCTCCCATACACTTGGCATGATGCAAAATGTGTGAACCATGAGCCCGGGTCCTAAGGAAGGACAGGGCAAGAGTCTGTACCCTGTGACCCCTGTTGATGACCAGGGGCCTATGTGGCTCTGCGAGCTTTTGCCGGGGTTCATGGCTGGGTGCTACCGGACTAGTCAGGGTGGAAGACCTTGTCCCATTGCCTCAGGGGATTCTGATGCCCTTTGCCATCAGAAACACGCTGCCCCAAGGCCTTTGGAGGAAAAGCGTAGGGCTCACACTCAACGCACCGTCACCCAGGGTGCGGCCTGACCAGCTGCGGGCAGCTGGGGGCAGCTCCACCCCCAGCAGCAGAGAACTCCTGAGGCTGCCTCCCTCTCTGAGGCTCCTCATCAAGTGCCACCCTTGGCCCTGGGGTCAGGAGGAAACTTGGCAGAAGGATAGCCGAAGCCACAGAGGAGCTTGCCCACCGAGGAAGCGGGCAGAGCAGGGGCACGGGGAGGGCAGCCTCCGGTCACACTCGGAGCCACAGGCCTTCCGCTGTAAGACCTGAGCTCCCTGAGGGCAGCAACGCAGAGCCTCTGCTCTCTTCAGTCTCCCCGAAGCGCAGAGCAGGGCAGGCCCGCATACAGTAGGTGCTCAATAATGTCGAGGGACTGACGAATGGCCGCAGGAGTAGGTCCGCCGGGTCAGCACGCTGGCTTCCCGCCTTTGGGGACGCGTCCACTCTGCCACCCGGGTCCCCTCCTGCGCCCTGCGTCCCTCGCGTGCACGCCCCGCACCCCTTCATTCATGCCCTTCGCCATTCATTCGCGGGCTTCATTCATTCCTCGCGCGCCGCCATTCCGTCCCCGCTCCGCGCCGCCGACTCGGGCCCGGTCCGCCCCGCGCCCACCACGTGCGCCCGCCGGCCGCGGCGCGGGCCCCGCCGGAGCAGCCGCGGCTGCGCGGGCCCGGCTGGCGGGGAGCCGGGCCGGGGGCGGGGGGCGGGCGCTCCCTGCGGGAAGCCGGGCGGGTGGGAGCCCTGGCCCTGCCGCCTCCGGCGCTCGGAGGGGAGGGGGCGGCGGGCCCGGTGCGGTGGCTGCGAGGAGCGCGGCTGCCCCGGGGCCATGTGGACCGGAGGCCGCCGGCCAGGCCGGCTCCGCCGGGCGGTGAGTACTGCGAGCCGAGCCGAGCCGAGCCTGGCGCGGGCGGGGCGGGACGGGGCGGGGGCTCCACGCGGTGCGTCCCCGCGCGCGCCCGTCCCTCTCCTTCCTGGGGCCCGCAGGCCGGGCCTGGCGCTGGGCGCCGGGACCTGGCCTCCAGGGCAGGAAGGGGACCCGGCCGCCGCCGCTCCCCGCCCCCAGTGCGCGGGCCGGGGCGCCTGGGTTCCTGCGGGGTCGCAGTCCCCATCGCGCGCGCGCGTGCCTGCGGCGGTGGAGGGATGGCGCGGGGACGTCAGCGAGGCCTGCGGCCCGCGAACCGCTGCGCGCTGTCCGGGCATGTGTTGGGGTGCAGGCAGCCCCCCCTTGCCCTGCGTCAAGGGGCTGGGCCGGGGCGGCGGGAGGCGCTGGAGCCAGGCCTGGAGCCGGAAGGAGGCTGCCCGGGGCCGAGCTTTCGCGGCGCGTGGGCGCGCACAGCCCGGGAATGGGCTTCTCCTCCAGCGCCTGCAAAGCAGACACTGTGGTTCTCTCTGGCGCTCACAGGCGAGGAAACTGAGGCTAGCGAGTCCAGAGTCTATCCTAGGGCCCATCAGCTGGTGCTGTCACCTCCCCGCACGTAGGTTGGGAATTTATGTCCCAGCATTTCCGCTTCCGGCCCGGTTTGGAGGTGTTTCCTTGCGTGTGCTGTCCCATCCCATTTCCAGTGAGGTTCCTTGGGGGCAGGAGTCACATGGACAAAATCCTGCAGTCCCCTGAGTGTCAGGGTGGCAGCAAAGCAGGAAACTGGCCGGGGAGCTGGCAGGAGGGGGGTCCTGGCGGCCAGGCCAGCCCACCTGCGCTGGCCGAAGGGCGGGCCTGGGACACACACACCTCAGGCAGGTCTTCATGGCCTAGCTCTTCCCCGGGCCCCAAGCCCTGGGTCTCTGAGCACCATGGAAAGTCAAGTCCCCTTTCCCTCTCTGGGACTCATTTTCCCAGAGGCCCTCTCCCCCTCGCTGGACTCCAAAAGGAGCTTGTGAGAACTGGCTGCTCATCTCTGCGGTGTGCCGGCCACCAGGCCAAGCGTGACCCTGCTGGCTAGTGCAGTGGCTGCCGAGGGCACTGTGCCAGGCACCTGTGACACACAGGGCTGGAAGGAGACAGCAAGGGCGTTGGCAGCCTCCCACCAACTCTTATTTTCCCAACCCTCATCATGATCAGGGCAGGACAACAAAGCAAGCATGGCGGCAGATGCAGGGCCAGCGCCAGGCATGGGGTGGGTGAAGGGCAAAGAGCACCTGTGCCACTTCAGGGACCCTCCCAAGTTAGTGTCTCGTGTGTGTAGATTGCTGTGGCCTCAAAATCTGGAGGTGCTAGCACCCGGGACACGGCATGGGGAGGTGGGGTGCCCAGAGCCCCAGCAGGAGCGAGTCCCAGGCAGCCTGGAGGGTGACCTGCCTCGTCCTCCCAGAGACACTTGTGCCGGGATCCGGCCCACACCGAGTGGCCTCGACACCTGCCGTGTGCTGGGTAGTGCCCATTTCTGCGGTGACACGGGCACCTGAGCGAGGTGAAGAGCGGGCGGGCATGCGAGTCAGAGCGGCTGGCGGCGGGCCGTGAACCCACGGCTGCTCTGGGCCGGGGCGCCCGGCAGGTGGAGGTAGAGCAGGTGTGTGAGGCCCGCGTGGGTCCTGCGACGTGGAGGAGGCTCAGGCTGTGGCTGCAGGGCCCGGGTTCCAAGGCCCTTTGCTCTCCTGGGCCTGTCGTGGTCAGGGAGAGGCGGAAGGCCCAAGCGTGCGGCGCCTGCTGGGAGACAGAGGTGTTTCTGTGGGGGCCACCGTGGCAGGAGCGAAGGGGTGAGTGAGCGGAGTGGCCGCGTGGGCGCAGGGACTCACCTCGCAGGTCCTTCTGGCACTCTGTGCTGCCCGGGGTCCCTGCGTGGAACCTGACACAGAGGCCACGGTCGGATGGGAGGCGAGGCCCCTGGCTGGGCGGAGCCTGGGGCCCAGGGGTGGCCTGGCGCCGTCAGCCTGTGCGCCTGCAGGGCCGCACCGTCGCCCCTGGGCCATCGCGTGCCCAGCCCCGAGCCAGGGCCGGGGCTCTGCAGTTGTTTGTCCAGGCAGCAGGCCGGGACCCAGGGGGACGCGGACGGGCCAGCCCTGGCCCTGCCTGGGGACAGACTCGGCGCATCCAGTCGCGCTGCTGGCGGTGCCTGCTGGGCTCGCGAGGAGTGCAGGGCCGAAGCAGTGGGGCGCGTGGGGGGACAGGGGAGGGGCAGCGGATGGATACACAGCCAGCTAGAGTCACGGACGGGGAGGAGAGTGCGACGTGTTTCAGTGACAAAGCAGAGGTGGAGGCGCGTGGAAGGTGGAGTCGGGGTCGTGGCAGTCCTGGTGGGAGGAGGAAGCCCCTGGGGTGGGTGCAGGGCCGGGGCTTCTGCTGCGTGTGGCGGACGGGAAGATGAACGGGCGGGAGAAGCTGAGCGTGAGTGGTAGACGATGTGTCGGCCCGGAGCTCGGACGGAGGGAGGGCGGGTGAGGGCAGCAGGGGCGTCCTGACTGCGTGTCACCGAGAAGACGGGCCTGGGCGGAGAAGACTGCGTGGGGACTGCGTGGGGAGCGTGCCGCGGGAGATGGTGGACACAGCCGCGGGAGCCGATGATGCATGGGCGGCGTGTGCGCCAGATGCATGCCCGGGACGAGATGAGTGGCGGGAAGGGGCGCGGCGCGCGCATGCGTGTGAGACAGGAGGCTGGGCCGCGGGCCGGGTGTGGGCCAGCAGATGGCAGGCGCAGTGCCCCAGCCGCCCGCGCGCGCACGGTAGACGGACGGGCAGACATCAGGACGCTGCGGGGAAAGAGGGTTGGTGGAGTAGTTGTGAGCTCCAGGCCGTGCATCCCATGATCACCCGGGTGCCGGCATCTTGCTCACGTGTCATGAGGCCCCTGGAGAGCCCGCGGGACTGGGAAGGCGACCAGCCTTGCTGACTCGGACTAGACGCGTAACCCTACCTGGGGGTGTGGGCAGGAAAACCAGCCCCAAACGGGGGCCATTCGGCCGCCCTGTCATGCTCCGCTCACCAAGCTGTGTCTGGGAACCACAAGGCAGTAACGGGGCTCTGCAGAGCTGAGCCAGCCAGGAGGTGTCAGAGCTGCCTTGCCCGGGAGACCCCCTGGGGGCACGTCTGGCAGCCGGGGCACATGCCTTCCAGAGTAAGCACTGGGGCAGAATGTGAGGTTCCTGTACCTGTGGCACCAAGCACACGCCAGGGCACTGGGTCCGCCAGCAGGTGTAACTCGGGCTGAGGGCCTCAGACCCTCAGTGTTCTCATCTGTGAAAGGGGAGCATGGTAGAAACCTCCCTGCTGGTGCATGGAGGGAAAAGCTGGTGCCTGGCATGTGGGCCATGGGGCTTGCGAAACCCTCTGAGCCCGGGCTCTTCTTCATGGACCAAGCAGCAGCCAGTGCTGTAAAGTGCCCCCAGGAGCACTGCCCACCCTCAAGGTCCCACCACCGCCGCCCCCCTGGAGTCCAGGTGGCCCCTGGCTCCTCCCCGGCCCAGCAGAGGTGCTGGGCGCAGGGGTCCTGGAGAATGACCTGCGCACCCACCCTAGGCTGTGCCAGGGCCACTCAGTCACTTCACCTCCCAGAGACGCTGCTTTCTTAGCTGTGCCCGGAGTCTGCAGCTATCCCTCCTGGCACCCAAGGGGCTCAGAAAGTGGGGCTGTGCTGTGCCAGGGGCTGGAAGCCCTTCAGGAAGAGGGAACCTGGGCTGCTGGGGAGTGTCCTCCAGGCCTTTGGTTGCCGTGAAGATGCAAACTTGTCAGATGCTGCCCAGGGCTCTGGGGGAATTGGAGGGTCAGCTGGCCTGCACCACCCCCCAAATACCCCTGCAGCCCAGACTCGTGCGGTCCACATATCAGAGCCCCATAGTGATGGGCCCGAGGTCCTGGTAGGCCCCAGACTCAGAGGTCAACCACTAACTGCCACTGCCCACGACCAGGCACTTCCCACCCCACTCCGCAGATGAGGAGGGCGCCTGGCTTGCCTCATCCTGCTAAAGAGTCCGAGAGGGGACTTGAACTTGGATCCACCTGCCTCCTAGTCCAGGGACTGGATGGGGTGCTGCCGGGGAGGAGGCGTCTGGAGGGCGCCGGGGGTGGTTGTCAAGAGTGTGCACAGGAGGCGGCCACCGTGGCCTCCCGGGAGCCTGCAGTCCCTCCCCGTGTCCTTGGCGGAGTGCAGTCCGCAACAGGCCACCGGAGCGGGAACGTGCTTGGGAACGGACAGCCGGCTTCAGGGTCACTCTCTTCCTCCGCTGTCCATCCGTTCAGCTGCTGCTTACGGGGTGCTGCGATGTCCTGGCTCCCCAGGAGAGCTGGGTCAGTGGGGCTTATGGCACGGCGTGCAGCGGGGGCCAAGGGTCTTGCTGCGGGAGTGCCCCATCTAATCTCGGGGACACACAGGGAGAGGCTCTTAAACCAGCCCTGAGGGTTGGGTGGGAGTTGGGGACGAGGAGAAGGAAGAGGGCGGCAAGTGCAAAGGCCCTGAGGCCTCGCACCGCGCAGCGCACTCAGGCAGTGACTGGCAGTCCCTTTGGGGTAGGACCGGGATGTGCAGGAGGGGCAGAGGGAGGACACGCCCTCAGCAGGCCTCAGGGCCACGTGACAGCGTGCTGCCATGCCCTCCTCTGGCCTGTGGTTTTCAAAGGTTGCGCTGGCTAGACCTGGGATGGGCTGGCCTGGGGCTGCAGAGTAAGGGACCTCTGTGGGGGTGGCCCAGCGGCTGGTGGCACCTGTGTGCAGCAGGAGACTTTGAGGAGTGGGGGTTGGCTCAGCTCTGAGAGGCTGAACCGCCAGGGCCTGGTGCTCAGTGGTGGGCCAGGGAGGCGGGAGCAAAGGCTCTGGCAGTGGTGCCACGCGGCCCGTGGGCTCCGCACACTTGGGTCCGGGGCGTGGCCTGAGCCGAGGCCTGTGTTGGAAGGCGGGTGGGCAGGGCTCCGGGCGTAGGTGGTGCCTGGAGGCCCAGGCCACGCCCCAAGCCACACCAGAGGCCAGTGCTGGCTGCTCATTGGTGGTCACCAGCTGGCCAAGGGCCCGGGGCCTCCACTTCCCCACCAGCGTCCTCTGCCTGCAGCCCCTACTTCCGGCGCGCCCTGGGGTGGGCACGCGCTCCATCGCCTGGCTCTGGCTGTCATCTGCCCCCGTCTCACTGCACCCTGGATCCCGTGCACCCAGGCTCTGGCTCCAGCGTGAGCAGCTGGTGTTCCTCCCCGTTTCCCCTGTGTGTCGTTGAACGCGTAGCTGCTAACAGCAGAGACTGGAAGTAACGACAGCTTAAACAAGATAGGCCATTTGTGCCTCGGTTAGAGAAGTGCCAGGAGCAGGAGGCACAGGGCTCACGTGGTGACTGAACAGACACTCAGGACCCGGTTTCCCCTCTGTCTTCCTGCTGATAGATATGGCTTCTGCCACAAGTTGCTGTGGCACAACATGGCTACCACAGCTCCAAACACTCGTGTTTCAGAGGCAAGAAGATGAGAGATAGGAGCAGAGACACAGGCAAAGGGTCGAATCCTTTGTCCATTAGTACCTGTTTTCCACGTAGAAGGATTACATCCCCTGCAGGGAGTTGGTACCTGTGCATGACGGGTCTTCCCTCCCTGGCAGCACCACCAGCAATTTGTGTCTCTCTCCTTGACCATCTCCTGGCCGCAAAGGTGCCTGGGAAATGTAGTCTTGTTGCTCTCTTGCACCTCCGAGCAAAGGTGAGCTCTTCAGAAAGAAGGACCGGGGACACTGGACCGTCTCCCGTTTCTCACCCCCCTCTTTCAGGCCCTGTGCCCCCGCAGGCCTGGGGTTCACCAAGCCATCTGTTCAGCCCCTGCCTCTCTGCCCCTGTGCTCAGCCCCATCTCTGGAGAGAAGATGGAGCGGGGGCGGGGGTGGCCGTGAGCCCGGAGGCCCAGCCTTCCAGGCGGCGCGCAGGACGTGACCTGTTCTGCCCCAGCACTTTCTGAGCCCCGAAACTCAACTCCATTTAGTGAGAATTGATTTGCTGCAGGGAGGCGCCAGGACCTCCCCCGTGTCCCAGTCGATGGGCCCACAGGCATTTGACTGGCCATGCTGGCCAGGGAGGGACAGGCAGTCTGACCCCTGAGCAGGAGTGGGTCCCAGCCCCGTGGACAGCGAGGCGTGGGGTCAGCATGACCTTGGGCCAGCTGAAGGGGTACTGACAGGGGCCGCCTCGCGCCACAGGCCCTGACACCCCATCCCCCGTGGGAGCTGAGGTGTCACACCCAGCAGCGAGGTGCCTCCGAAGGATCACCAGAGCCGAAGCCGGAGCCGCCTGCTGCCCTGCCCCAGCCCAGGGCTGAAGCTGTACCAGGGGACAGCACGAGTGTCACCACCAGCCACCCTGGAGCCGCCGAACGCAGGCAGCAGGGCTGCCATGGGCCCCCTCGCAGGCCTGGGCCGCCGGCAGGAGGCCAGGCTGCCTTTCTCCAGGTTTCTGGACGAGGTGACCGTCCGAGTGCTGGACCCTGAGACGCTGGGGGCCTTCCGGGGGGCCAGAGCCCGCAGTCTGGGCCTGTCTCCAGAGGGGCAGGGTCCAGGGAAGGCTGCAGAGTCCATGGTAGGCTCTGTGTCCCCTGAGGAGACGGGCCCAGCCCGGAGCCCCCCGCTTGCCCCAGAGCTGGCAGCAGGGGCTGCAGACGCCGGGGGCCGGGGCCGGGTGGGTACCGAGAGCCCTCCTGTGGACAGCAGGAAGCACAGAGGCCGAGCTGCCTCCCCTCGGAGGCCCCCAGGCCAGGTGAGTCTGCCTCAGCCTGTTCCCCTGAACCCCCGCCCCCCATTCCCTTCCCACACTCCTTTGTAGGACGCGTGGCGCGAGGAATCTCAACACCAAAGGGACAAAGGGCTCAGCGGACCTTCCTGGGATGGGGAGGCGACTTCAGACCACACCTACCCTCGAGCCACCTTCGGGGCTTGCCACGGGCTGGGGGGCTCCCTTTCCTTTTTGAGCCTCAGAGAGCTGCACAGGGCAAAGACTGTCACGCAGTCCTGCCAGGCAGGACAGTGCCTATTAGACAGAGGGGGAAACCAGTTCCGAGGGGCTGCTGCCCTCGCAGGGGCCCCAGGAGCGGGGTGTGGCCTCTGGGTCTCTCTCCTCCATACCTCTCTGCATCCCCAGCCTCTGACAGAGGGAGGAGCAGGCAGGTGGGTGAGCTGGGTGCCCGGGGACAGCGCTTTGTAGGGGCAGGACACTGCCCAGGGTGCGTGGCACCCCCGCCCTTGATGCTTTGGACCCTGGTGGAGGAGATTCCCAGCAGCCTTAGTTTTGCCATGTGTCTGTGCCTCAGCCCCAGCTTCTTCCAGGACAGCAGTGAGAGGGGCCACGGCTAAGCCTGTGGCCCCCGTTGTGGCACCCTCGGTAGCACCCCCATGACAGCTCGGGGCCATCTCTGTGCCCCGAGAATGCGGAGGAGCGCGACCTGGGCCTGACCCCGCCCCGGCCACCGCACGTCCCCTGCCTCCAGCGACCCGGCCTCCCCGGGACAGCGGGTCCCGTCACCTTCTGGTTCTTCGCAGTCCCGCGGCCATCCGTGGCTCTGCCGTGCCTCGGGGAGCCTCAGCTGCCGCCGGGTGCCTGCGCGGGCACAGCGCACTCCCTGTGGGCTTCGGTTTCCCCAGCCAGTGACAGGCAGCGGGGACGATGCACAGTTGTGCCCTCAGCGCCTCCACATGGGCTGGCGACCCGAGACCCCGCCCGCGTGTGTCGGGAGCTCTGGGCGCCATGCGGATAGATGGCTCCTGGGTACCAGCAGGCCCTCGCGCAGACGGCGAGTGCCCAGGCCGCTGGAGGCTTCTGGCCTTGGGGACACCCTGTCGGGCCACGAGAGTGCCGAGTGTGGCCTCATCCTGCCCCTGGCTGAGGGCCTGGGCTGGGAGCCCCAGGCTCTGACCCCGCCCCGCCCGCTCCCGGGAGCGCCCACTCCGAGCTCCCTCGGCATCCCGCACAAGATACGAAGGGGCAGGAAGATGCGCTAAGGTCCCTCGGGGTTTTGCGGGTCTCGCTTTGTGCCGCTCTGCCCTGCGGCCAGCAGGCCGGGCGTTGAAACTTCTCACAAACTGTGGTCTGCGTGAACTTTTCCTCCTCTAACTTCGGGCGCCAGTGTTTTGAGGCTGCGAGAGCCACATAGGCACGGCCTGGCTGGCAGGAGGATGAAGGGGGCTCAGACGCGGGGCAGGGCAGTGGTGGGGTGACGCGGGCTGACGGCTCGTACTTCTCGTGAGCAGCATGGTCTGTGTGCCTCGGGCCTGGCCGGGACTGTGGCAGACCCTCCCTGGCAGGGTAGGAGCCCCTCGGGTACAGGGCAGGCCCCTGTTCAGGACCCACCTGCAACCCTTGCCAGGAGCCAAGGCCTGGAGTCCCAGCCAGCACCGGCCGCTTCCAGAGGGCTGCCAGGCCAGGGAGGGCCTGGCTTCAGTCCTGCCTGTCATGCCTGGCTGGGTGGCCAAGGTTAGACCCTTCCATCCAGCACATGAGAGGCCCTGAGAGGCCGCCACCCTCCTGGCCTCGGTCTCCCTGTAGGCAGGGAAACCTGGGCACCAGGGTGCTGCTGCTGAGTGGGGACCCTGTGGTCCCCCGGGAGGTGCCTCCACTTCCCAGTCCCCCCCGCCTGTTGCCATGGGGAATGTAGGACGGAGTTGCCACATCTTCCACAATCTTCAGTAGAAGCCAAAAATATGGATTTTAAAATGTAAATTCTCCCAATTTTTAAACGTTGGCTCAAATGTTTAAAAAGAAAAAAATAAAAGAAAGAAAGAAACCTCAAGCGGGCCAAAGACAACATGCCAGACTGAGCCCCGGGAGGCCAGTTTGCAGCCGCTGCCCGGTCTGTGCACCGTGCGCACCAGGCGGGGGAGCCCGCGGGGCCCCAGGGAGGCCGGCACCTCTGCAGCCCCCGGACCCCGCGGAGGCCGTGCAGGCCCCTCAGGATGGCCCCCAGCTCACGGGAGACCCTGGGCGGGTCCTGCCGTCCCCGTGAATCATGTTGGGGTCCCAGCCCGGGTGTGGGAGTACCCAAGGGGCTCAGTGGAACAGCTGGGAGACCCCGGGTCTGGGGAGCGTGACACCGTGGATCTCTGTCCTCCAGGCTCCCGCACACCTGCCCCTCCGTCCCCTCCCTCCCTCTGAGCTCCACGCTGCCCCCTTGTTCCCGAGGCTGGAAATGCTCCTCAGATTCGACCCCTCCCCGCGTTGCATTTCCCAGGCCCTGCCCTGAAATCCAGCCCCGCCCACGCCCGGTGTCCCGCCCGCCCAGCCTCTCTTCCGCCCTCACTGGGGCGTGACTGCCTCTCCCGCGGTCTCCCAAGCCCCTTCCCTGCGGTCTGGGCCTGCGCGCTGCTCCAGGATGCCCGCCCACGCGCAGCACCCAGGTACCCTCCACCAGCCCGCCAGGTAGAAGCCACAGTCCACTGAAGGCCCACAGGTGGCCCCGGGCATCTCACCCAGCTCTGCCCACTTTCCATGCCACACCCTAGCCCCCCAGACCCCCAGCCGCCATGCTCTCGGGAGGCTAGGGCACCCGCCGGGTGGGAGGAGCAGTTTAGATGCCTCTGGTGGGCTCTGTGTGCCGTGAGAGGGCAGCTCAGCCTGGTGAGGAAGGAAGATTCAGGGATTCGGAGCCAGGGGCCAGAACCAAGCAGGCCCCTCCCAGATGTGGCTGCCCCCTTCTAGTTAGGTGAAGCCGGGGGAGGGGGCAGGCAGGTGGGGAGGCAGCCAGGTGGGCCAGCAGGGATTGGCAGGGCTGACCCACATGGGGGGCGACCTGATAGAGGGCTGTGCAGAGGCTGTGCTGGGCTCTTGGGGCCTTCAGGGCCCTCAGAAGACAGGGACGGCGGCCAGGGCCCTAAGGGCAGGATAATAGGGAGCCACTGGGGCACCTGCCCTCATTCGGGGGTCTGGTCTGCCTCACCCCAGGCACAGAGGCACAGCTGCTCCGCGGTCTGTCGCAGTGTCTTGGTTATTTTTCTCTTATTGCCCAGACAAAATACTGGCCCCAAAGTTAAAGGAGGAAAGGTTCAGGTAGCTCCCAGTTTTAGAGGTCTCGGCCCCCCGTCTGCCGGCTGCAGAGGCAGAGCAGCACAGGGCAGAAGACAGCACAGCCCGGAGGGACCTTGGCAACGTCTTCCCGCCCGTTCTCTTGTCCAGGAAGCTGAGGGGCAGCACTCACGCCTTCATCCCAGCACCCTTGAGCCTGGCATCCCACACTCTGGATCACCCACCTTTTAAAAAGCCCCACCTGTGACCGCGTGAGGCTTTGGGGGTATCTAGACTCGTCTGTCTGTCTGTCTGTACGCACAGAGGACAGAGCTCTGCCAGGCTCCAGGGCAGAGCAGTTCCAGCGGAGAGGAAGCCATGCAAAGGCCTTGGGGCCGGGCAGAGGGTGCTGAGCTGTGGGGTGGCCTGGAACCTGATTTGGGCAGGGCCACCAGGGGTCACCGAGGCTGGGCTGGCCTCCTCTGTCACAAGTCTGAGGGCCCCGTGCCGCAGAGAAGATGATGGCTGTGGAGCACAGACCCAGACCGCCTGCCCGGCGAGTGGGCTGCCAGGGTTAGCTTCTCTGTTAGCGCCTGCCAAGAGGGTTATTAGAAGACTTGCCTCACAGAGAAGTGTGCACCGGAAAAGAGAAGGGCTCCCTAGCAGGCCCCGAGGGAAGGGGTGTGGCTTGGCCAGCTTGACTGACAAGTGGAGCGCCAGTGAAGTTGAGAAATACGGGTGACTGTGGGGCGGGGCCACCAATGGGACCTTGGGGGGGCGGTTGGCAGTGAAGACATCAGATGGGCATTGCAGCGGAAAGCAATGGCCCGCAGCTGGGGCTTGGGCTGCAGGGACACTGCCCAGAGACGAGGCTGGATGGCACTGCGGAGAGCAGCCAGCCTCCGCTCTGTGAGCTCCTGTCACCCCGGCTGCAGGAGGGTCCGCTCCCCTCAGGCCCACTGCCCTTCCCTCTGCCTGGGATTCCCAGCCCGCAAGCAGCCTCATCCTGAGGCCAGACTGTGGTGCTTTGTTCCGGCATCAAAGGGACATCCCCCGAATCCAGCGGGAGGGGCCACCTGAGCCAAGACTTGAACCCAGGACCCTGGCAGCAGTGCCAATAAGTTGCTGAGAGCCCCATCCTCTCTGGTGCTTGGAAAGCCTTGCGCACAACCCCTCCCTCGCCACCAGGTGCTGCGCTCTTGAGACCCAGGCTGGGAAGGTGCTAGGCACTCGGGGGTGGGGCTGAGCCCGCCGGGCTGAGCTCAGTGACTGCCGCGCCCCGTGGGGTGGGGGAGCAGCCTCGGAGGGAGGGGCTGCCGAGGCCAGGTCTAGGGCAGAGGAAAGCAGCAGGCAGCACAGGAGGAAAAGGTGCCACTGGGTCTGTCCCCTACCCAGCCCCACCCACGCCTGCCCCCCCCAGTCCCTTCTTGGGGTTGCGGATCCCAGACAGACCTTCTAGAAGAGCTGAAATACTCCACGTAAATAATTAATGCTAGATTTTTTAAAATTAAATTTTAATACATTTTTATTAATTTTAGACGAGCTCCTTGGCAGGTCACTGGCGATGAGTCATGAGGGTACCCCAAGCCTCCCATGGAAAAGCCCTCCAGCCAGGTCCAGGCCCCGCGGTTCTGCAGCCGCAGGGCCTGCAGCCTTCCCGCTGTCCAGAGCTGAGCTTCCTGGGCCCCTGCGCTCCGGTTTCCTTGCCTTTCTCTGGGGTGCACTCCCTGGCCGATGGGAGGACTCTGTCCTGCGCGCCTGGAGAGCAGGGCTTCCGCATCCCTCAGCCCGGTCCTCCGGAGCTGCGGGCCGGGCGGGAGGCGCGGTGCACGAATGAGCGCTTGGACCTGGGCTTCGGTTGGTCCCGGGCCAGGTCTGACCCTCAGCGGCCGGCTCCTCCCACCCGGCGCTGGCTGGTGGGGGCCAAGTCTGTTGGGTGCTGGGGTGCCTAGCCGAGAGCGCGGGCTCCTACCAGGATCGGAGCCCGCCAGGGGACAGGCTGGAAGAGCCCGGTTCTCAGGCCCAGGACCCGGCGTGCACTGCCCGTGTTTATTGAGCTCCTGCTGTATGCCGAGAACTGACGCGACGCGCGCTGTGATGGGGACCCGGAAAGGTGGGCTTGGGAAGAGGGCCGCGGGGTCGCGCAGGCCGGCTGCGAACGCCACCGGCGAGCTATTTATTCTTGGGGACGAGGATTTATAGAAGGGGTCCCGGCTCGTGGTCTTGCACAACTTTTAGAGTAGGAGCAGCGAGAGCCTCTGCTGCAGCGCCCCGAGCCTGTTTTGCTCCCGAAATTCCTACCGCCCCAGCCCCTGCTCAGCCCGCGGTGCTGCAGCGCGGCAGAGCGCTGGTCAGGCTCCCGCCTGCTTCCCATCCCCCCAGCTTTCAGGTGAGGAAACTGAGGCCAGGGAGCACCGGGGAGGCCTGTTCGAGTGGCCTGGAAGTTGGCAGCCGATCCCGGCCGAGTCCCCCGGCTGGGCTGCGCCCTCGCCCGGCGGGGTGGAGGGGGAGGCTGTGTGGGGCCCGGACCTAGCGGAGCGCGCTCCCGGCGGACGCGGCGGCGGCGCCCGGCGCGAGGGGCCGGGATGGGCAGTTATCAGTCATCCCAGGTCTGTCGTCGCTTCCCCGGGCTGAGACCCTGTCCCCCTGCCCCCGAGAGACGAGAAGCCCCGGGAGCGGCCTCTCCCGGGTGCCGGAGAGCCCGCCCCGCGCCCCCCGCTCCGCGCAGGAAGTGCGATCCTGCGCGGGCCGCTCGCCGTCCCGGTGCTCGCCGGCACCCGCGGGGTTAACGGCGCGGGTGGGTCCCCCGCCCCCCCGCCCCGCGAGGAGGGGCTCAGGCGGTGCGGGCCGGGCGGGGAGGGTCTCCACGCCGCGCTCAAGCGGGTCTGCGCAAGCCCGGCTGGGCGCCCCGCCAGCGAGCCAGGCGCGCAAGGGTTAATCCCTCCGGCCCGGGAGGGGCGCGCAGGCCCGCAACCCCCAATCCGAGGGCAGCGGGGTCCTGACTGCGGAGCGGAGACTCCAGTCGCAGCACTCGGGATGTGCGAGCGGCCGCTTCTGCAGTTCCGCACGGCCCCATGTCCCCGATTCAAACATTCTTCGACTCAGAAAGCCTGAGGTGCCCGGCTCGGCTTCCTCCGGGAGGGCGCGCCGGGCCGGGCCGCGCCGGTTAACGGGCAGGGCGGGGGAGGGGGCGGCGGGGCCCCGGGCGCCCGGAGTTCCCGGGGTCCTGCGGCCCCTTCCCCGGGGCGCGGCCGGGGGCGCCCCGTCCCCTGTCCCCGGGCCGGCCCCTTCCTCCTCCCGGGGGGCGTAACTCGATGCCCGGGAGCGCAGCGGCCCGGCGGGCTCACCTGTTACTCGGCCGGGGCCCGGCGCACCCACTGAGGTAGGGGAGCCGTGGCGGGCGGGAGCTGGGGGCGCGCGCGGCCGGCTGTCCCCGGGCCGAGCCCCGCGGGGTTGTCCGGGGCCGCCTCCTGCTCTGACCCTTTCCTTTGGTTTCTCACAGGCCTCTGCCGCAGACATGGAGAAACTCAGGTGAGTGGAGCAACCGTCGCGCCGCGGCTGGCGGGCCAGGGTCCGAGGGGGGCCCGGGGCGGGCGTAGGGCTCCGCCGGGCGCAGCCTGGGCCCGGGCCGCCTCGGCGGGTCGTATACATGGGCTGGTGCGTTTGTGCGCACCGCGAAACAACAGGGGCCCCACGCGGGGCCCCTCGGCCCGGGCCGGGCGCTGCGGTGGAGTGGGGTGCGCCACCGAGCGCCGCCGCCCCCCGCCTCACCGCGGCCCCTGCGCCCGCGCCGGACTCCCGCTGGCGCGTCCCCGGGGACCCCGCCGCGTTGCGCACCCGTCCCCCACCCCTCTGCGCACTGTTCCTGCTTCTGCGCTTCCAAGTTTCCGCCCGGTGGGGGTGGGGGTGGGGGATGGAGCCCTCGAGGCCGGCCGAGGCGGTGGCGTTTGGAGCCATTTTGAGGGAATCCCGCGGCCACATCTGGGGAGCGCACCCCGAGGCCGCGTGGGGAGCGTACCCCGAGGCCTCCCGCGGGCGCTAAACTTTCAGCCTCGGTGAATCCGCCGGCTCCCTCCGCGGCAGGCCTGGGGATCGCAGATCGCAGTGCTAGTGACTTGCGTTGCGACTTCCCCCGGCCACCGGACCCCCACTTTGCGAACCCTGCCGCGTTCTCCTTCTGGAGCCTGGGCGGAGGGCTCTCTGGACAGAGGGGTCGCCCTGCCCACTGGGCTTCAGCTCTACCTCCCCCCGTCCGGGGTTCCGTGGGCCCCCACTCTCAAGCCGCCACACGGCATCCCCATCGCGGCCACGGCAGGTGTCCTCTGCCCCTTGAAGCCCAGGCTGAGCCAAACGTTGGTCCTGGATGGGGTTCTCGCCACCGCTGATCTAGTGCCCTGGGGGAGCGGCTTGGAAATGCCCCACGGGAACTCAGTGAGGCCCCAGGAGGGCGGTCTCGGGGGCTGCTGGGGACAAAGTCCTAAGGCTGGGAGACAGTGTGTCCAGGACCTGGAGGAGGGGCCCTTCTCCTAGGTAACGGGATCTCAGACCCCAATTGGTGGGGGTGGGCCAGGCCCGCCCTGTTTTAACCAAAATCCCGGTGGTTGGGGAGGGGCCCGGGAGCAGCAGGCAGGCTGCGCCGCAGAGTGGGGGCTGGGGCGGGGCCCCCACCTGGGGGTGGCTAGGGCGTCCCGCTCCTCAGGGGCTTGAGGAGGATGGCGTTCACTGAAGCCCTCTTCCTTTCCCTCTCTGCTCTTGCCCGCCGGGGACCTGTGCACCTACCCCTCTGTGCCAGGCTCTGGGAACCGAGACCTAGCCCAGTGCGATTAGGGATACAGGTGGCAGGTAGGCAGATCTGAGGCTCCCTGGCTGGCGGCCATGGGCGGGGCCCTGTGGGGGCCTCGAGCCAGGACTCCGAGGGCTGGGGGAGGGGTCCTGTGTTCTCTCCAAACCCCACCGCTGCCCCCACTGGGGCGTTCCCTGCCTTTCCCTCCCCCCGGGGGGGCAGGGCTGCCTATCACAGCTCGTCCTGCATTCAGGGACAGGGGACCAGAACCTCGCGGGCTTAACAGCCCTCAGTCGCACGCCCTCCCACTGGAAAGGTGGCAGCTTGCCATTCCGAAGACTTAGCGAAGTCCTGGCCTTCTCTGGCCTCAGTGTCTCCAGCCGTAGGGTGGGCAACCTCGACCCTAGCGGGGAGTCTGGAAGGGGGACGTGAGGCTTCCTGCCCCAGCCCTGGCACTGAGCAGGGCTCCAGGTGGTGGGTGCATCCTGGGGCTCAGCCCGCCAGTGCCCAGCCAAGAGGAGAGGCAGCTAAAGAGGCAAGGGGTGTGGGCACCCAAGGTTAGGTCTCTGCATGAGCACCTCGTCCCTGGGGGGACCAGGCTGGCGCTCAGGAGGGGACAATGAGAAGGGCGGACTGGGCTGCGGGACTGTGCCACCTGGTGGCACGTGGCCCCCCATGGCTCCCTTTTGTGGGCGGTGAGACAGCTGGGCGCCTCCCCCTCCTGGGCCCTCAGCGCGGCCCCACCACGCCCTGTGCGCCCCCGCAGAGTCCAGGACACCCACCGCCTCTGCCCCTCCATGCCTCTGCTCAGGGTGCCCTCCCCACCTTCCTGTTCTCTGAGGCCACTGGGCCCCCCCCTCCCCCAGGTGGTGCCCCGCCCTGGTGGGCAGCGGACCGCTGGCCCTGCAGAGCAGGGGACGAAGGCTCACAGCAGATCCCCCAGCTCAGCGGGACAGTGCGGTGGGGCAGACCCAGCGCCTTCCGAGAGAGAGAGGTTCAACGGTCCTGGAACCCCAGGAAGCAGAGGCTAGGGCCTGGGCGGGGCGTGCCCATGTGAGTCCTGCCCCCAGCCACCCTCCCCGGCACCCCGTAAAGGCACCCCTCAGAACAGAGCCTGATCTGGTGCCCCAGCTTCTGCCACTCCCGTGTCTGGAGAGCACAGATGCACAGTAAGGCTCCCGGGGCCCAGGTGGCAGGGGCAGCTGTGCGGCCACATCCGGCCACGGCCGGGCCACCCCTGGCTCCCGCGCGCCCCGCCCCCGCGCAGCCCCAGCCTCCCTCCCTGCTCCGAACCGAGCCCACCCGCCCCGCTCAGGCATCTGGGAACCTCGGCCGCGCCTCTCCGATCAGTCCCCCACGGCACCCAGCCCCTCCCCCCACCGGAGCAGGAGCCAGGGGCAGAGGGCGCTCCGGAAGCCCGGCCCCGTCCCCGGGGTCACCCCCGCCCCGCGAAGTGCTCAGCTTGCGGCTGTGCCAGTCGCAGAGAAGTTGGCGTCTGTACGATTCAGCCATTAAGTTAGGGCCACCTGGCGGCCACCGGGCGGATGAGGAGCCTCGGAGCTGCCGCAGCCCCCCGGGAGCCCCCAGGAGCTTTCGGGGACACAGCCCGCGCCCAGCCGGCCCCAGGTCCCGCCAAGAGTCGCCTGCCCTGGAGCGTGTGGCCCGAGAGCGCTCTAGAGCAGCGGCCGCCTCTGCCTGGCCGGGCGGCCCCGGGCTCCTCCACCCGGGCCGGGCGCCCGCCTCGCTTCCGGAACCGCACCCTGGCGGGGCGGCTGGGCGAGCTGTCCCCTGCGGGCTGTGCGCGAGCAGCAGCTCTGCCTGACTCGTCGCTACCCGCAGGAAGCGGCAGGTGCCCACCCTGGACCCCCGGGGCCGGGGCTGCTGTGGACTCACGGAGGGTGTGGAGGGGTGTGCCGCCCATCGGGGGACAGTGCAGGGTGCCCCACCCCCCAGCCATTGCTGCTGTCTGCTTCTTGGTCCAGAAGGGCCTCGGAAGAACAAGACTTGGTTTCTGGTTTTTGCTTTTGCCGCACTAGGAATTGAACCCAGGTTGCTTCGAACTGAGCTGCATTCCCAGCCCCTTTTATCTTTTCTTTAGACAGGGTTTCACCAAGTTCCGTTGCCCGGGCTGGGTTTGAACTTCCCTCCTCCTGCCTCAGCCTCCTTGACTTCATCTGTCAGCTGTCACGGACTTCTAAGTTCTTTCTGGCTCAGGCGCTCGGTGTCCTGCTTAAGGACTCTGATGAGCAGCTGGTGGCCTTGGTCTGCTTGAACTTGGCTGTATGTGGATTGAGGTTGTTTATTTTTAGGCTTTAGCACACAGACACCCACACACTTGGGCCGTGTTCTGATTCCCTCATGTGACCGCCGCTGTTGTGGTCCTGCCCGGCCAGGGTGCTGTCCCCCAGGGGCACTGAGGTGCCCAGGCCGCCTGCCCGCCCCACCCTGCCCTTCCAGCCTCCTGGTTTACTCGTGAGGCAGATATTTAACACACTTCTGGGCACGAGGCTCACCAGAGGGTGTCACAGGCCTGGGGGTAAAACCCGACTAAGCCCTGTGTCAAAGGGGGAAACGTATTAAACGAATCGAATCGATGTCACAGTGACAAGTGCCTGAGGGCAGAAAGCAGGGGGCACGGGGAGTGGCATGGCATAGTCCCGGCGGGGAGGGGCAGCCGTGCCCAGGGTTCAGGCAGGGGACCTAGGGAGGAGCAGCGGGGTTCCGTCCCTGAGGTGGGAAGGGGTTAGGGCGCACAGGCGTGGGGCCCCTTTATTTAGCAAGCACCTGCCGCACACGGCTCTGGGCACACAGGGGTCTACCTGAGAGTCTGGGGCTTGCTGGCTTCAGAAGAGGTGCGGAGGGGACATCCTTTCCTCCCTACCAGACCCCATCCTTGGCCCAGGAGGTAGCTCAGAGGTGCTGCCACCTGCCTGGAAAGTGCAGGGTCTTAAGTTCAATCCCCAGTTCAACAAAGAAAGACAGACAGACGGGAGGGAGGGAGGGGAAAAGAATCAGTCACAAAAACAGGATCTCAATACATCAGACCCCGTCCTCCATAGCCTTCTTTGACCCCACCCCCTCTGCCAGCAGAGCAGGCCCCTCCCTAAGTGAGTCCCTCTAGACTCCCTGCCCACTTCTGAACTTGACGCTATTAGACAGACCTTGGTGTCTAATTCTCACTAGGGTGTCAGTGACAACCTCACTGTGATGTCCTGAGAGCTGAGAGCCAGGACATTCACTGGAAAGGGACTTGCCGTAGATACTTCCCCTCCGCCTTCTTCGGCCTCCCTTAGGACGTGTGCCTGAAGAAGGCAGAACTGCCCGGTGGTGGAGGAGAGGACAGGGTGGGATGGGAGGGTTGAGAGCCCTGGACCCCCAAGGGCCAGGCAGGGCCCGGGTCGCTCCTGATGTGGAGCCCCCCACGTTCCCCGCGGTAGCTGGGCCGGAGGTCGGAGCCCAGGGCACAGGGGGACTGAGGCTCTGAATCCCGAGTGCTGGGCTGGCCCTGCGCACCTCATCCCGCCTCTGCCACCCTCGGGGCCCTATGAGCCCCACAGAGCCCCCAGCCCGGCTTCCGGGCAGAAGGTATCCCTGAGGGTCACAGGCACCCTTGGGCTTTCAGGACAGCTGCAGGAATTGAGGCCCAGAAAGGCAGCCTCCTCCCCAGGCCCGGGCCTCCTGCACCCCTGGCTGACATTGAAGTCTGCCGCCATGGCTGCAGGCTGTACGTCTGGTTTCAACCGGTGTGTGGCTCACAGCTGTCATCCCAGCACTCTGGGAGGCCGAGGCAGGAGAATAACAAATTACATCCTGCCAGGGCAACTTAGTGAGACCATCTCAAAATAAAAAATGTGCTGGGGGTGCAGCTCAGGGTGAAACCCCTGGGTTCGGTCTCCATTACTGAGAAAAACCCTCAGGACCCCTTGAGGACCTGGTATGCATGCGTGCGTGCATGCGTGTGTGTTTTACAGGTGCCCGTAGGTATTAGGTGTGAGGGGGGGAGGGGATTAGGCCAGGCCAGGACTTGGTGTTCCTGAGAGGCCCCGGGGGTGGAAGAGACCTGGGGTGCAGACGGGGTCTCAGTGAGTGTCCCACACCTCTGACTAGCTCTTTGGTCCCAGGACCAGTGGACACAGGCCTCCCGCCGATCCAGTTAATAAGCTCACTGTCCCTGTATGGCAGTGAGCAGGCTGGTCCAGTGGTTAAATCAGCGAACCAGTATGGGCACCTGGTGGCAATAGGAAGCTGGTCATCAAGGTATTGGATGGCGGCCCGTTGTACCACGGACTCCAAGGGGACAGGGTGGTTCACCCTCACAGGCTGTGAGGCCCCCCGTGGCCACCCCCCCCCAGCTTCCCTTTGGCCAAGGGGCTGGTGCTGCAGAGGAGGACAGGGCCGTGGGCCTGGGGGCGGAGTCTGCTGGAGTTGGGAGGCCGCCCTGGAGGGCCTGCAAGTGGGTGGCCACGCATGTCCTCGCCCTGGGACATCCTGGTGTTGGGCGCCCGGAGAGGAGGCTGAGAAGCCCGGCGAGGATGGAGAAGGGCCTGACAAGGGCCACTTGGTGACAGGCAGCGGACAGGGGCTGAGTGGGCGTGTCCTGGGCAGGATGGGGGCAAGCTGCCGAGACAGCGAGGGCAGACAGCACCAGACAGGGCTGGAGGTGAGGACAGGCCGCTCCTCAGTGTGGCAGAGAAGGTTCCGGAAGGCAGAAAGGGACGTTCTGGAGCAAGAGGAGATCAGCCGTGGAGACCCTGGGGCTGGAAAGGGCAGGCTCACAGCTGTCTGTCGCAACAGTCCACGCAAGGGGGCATGTGGTAGGGAAATCTGTGGAGACCCTGCCGGGTGGAGAGGAAGGAGGACACGGCAGGCGGGGTACACTGAACAGGCGCTGGGAGCAGAAGAGAAGGTGCGAAGCCCCCTTCCGGCCCCGCAGGAAACAGCAGCAGGGTCTTGGTCAGTCAGCCAGGTGGGTGGGAAGGGAGGTCGGCTGCGGGTGAGAAGGTGGCCTGATGGTGGAGCTCGCCCTGCGCCGCTGCGGGGAGAGGCGACGTTGAAGGGCAGGACTGAGCCTTGGCAGCTAGTGAAGACGGGACAGCTGAGGGGCTGCGTGAGCTACTGCTGGAGCAGGAAGAGACATCGGAGGGGAGGCGGGGAGACCCTGCGCGTGAGGCTACTGGAGGGTCCACGCTGGGGGTGGGGGCAGTGGGTGTTGGGGGGGGCTAGCACTTTGGTGGGGACCCTCTCTGGTTTGAGGTAGAGTGGGTGTCAGAAGTGGAGTGACTCCAGGGGTCCGTGTTGGCTTGTGGTAAAGTGGGTGTCAGAAGTGGGGTGACTGCAGGGGTCCGTGTTGGCTTGTGGTAAAGTGGGTGTCAGAAGTGGGGTGACTGCAGGGGTCCGTGTTGGCTTGTGGTAAAGTGGGTGTCAGAAGTGGGGTGACTGCAGGGGTCCGTGTTGGCTTGTGGTAAAGTGGGTGTCAGAAGTGGGGTGACTGCAGGCGTCCACAGTGGTGACAGGGAGAGTGGGAGTCAGTAGTCACTGTATTGGGGTCCATGTTGATTTGGGGGAGAGTGGGTGCTAGAAAGTAGATTCCGGCAGCATCCACGTTGGTTTGGGATGACCGTGTGTCCTAAGGGATCCGTACTGGTTGGGGGGAAATGGGTCTTGGAAGTTGGATCACTGCAGGAGCCCACCAAGGTTTGGGGGAAGGGAGCACCCAAAATTGGGTTAAGAGGTCTGCACTGGTGATGGGGACACCCGATGTTAGAGTAGCTACAGTGGCCCACATTGGTTTGGGGGGAGTGGATGTTGGAAGTGGGGTTAGTGAAGAGCCTCGTATTGGTTGGAGGAGATCAGATGTTGGAAATGGGATTACTGCAGGGATTTATATTGGTTTCGGGGAGGGTGGGTGTCAGAAATAAGAGGCTCCCATTGGGGCTGGGGAGCGTAGTGTTGAAAGTGGGGTTACTGCCAAGGTCTATTGGTTTGGGACAGAGTGGATTTTGGAAGTTGAATTACCACAGGGGTCCATATTGGTTGGGGGATGTCAGGTGCCCAAAGTGGGATTACCACAAAGTCTATATTGGTTTGGGTGACATAGGGTGTCTAAAGTGGGATTACCACTGGGATCCTAGTGGCTTGGGGGACACTGGGTATCTGAAGAGGAATTATTGTAATGGTCCTTATTGGTTTGGGGAGATTGTGTATCCAAAGTGGGATCACTGTGAGGGTCCATACTGGTTTGTGGGAGAGTGGAGGTCCAAAGTGAGATTACTGCACAATCCATGTTGGTCTGGGGTACACCAGATGTCCAAAGTGGACTACTATAGGGGTCTATATTTAGAGGTGATCAAGTGTCCAAAGCGGGATTACCATAGAGGTCCATATTGCTTTGAGGGAGAGTAGGTGTCCAAAGTGGGATTACTACTGGGATCATGTTGGTTTGGAGACCAGATGTCCGAAGTGGGATTACCACAGGGGTCCACATTGGTTTGGGGAGATCAGGTATCCAAAGTGGGATTACTACAGGGTCTGTATTGGTTTAGGGGAGAATGAGTGTCCAAAGTGGGATTATTGCAGGGTCCATGTGGGTTTGAAGGAGACCAGCTATCTGAAATGGGATTACCATAGGGCTCCATATTGGTCCAAGGAGGAGATCAAGTATCAGAAGTGGGATTACCACAGGAGTCCACATTGGGTGAAGGAATAGATATCAGAGACAGGGTCATTAGTGGGGTCCGCATTGGAGAGTAAATGTCAGAAGTGGAATTTTGCAAGCTTCCATACCAGAGAAGGTACCAGAGCATCACAGTGGGTCAGTTTCCCTCTTCACCATCAGGGCTGGGGTGGACCTCTAGATTCCAGGTTCACTGCAGTGACTCTGCCCCACCCATGAGCCCCATCTCCCAGTGCCCCAGCTCCAGAGCCCAGTGAACCCCTGACCTCCTCTGCAGACCCTGAGCCCCTTCCTGGGCCTGGGGAGTCCTGGCTATGTCCTTGACTTATGACTGAAGTTGGGATTCTTGTGGTTTTGTGGGCCCTGGATTTTTGTCTAAAATCCAGTTCTAGTAGGACAATGGAGTCTGTGACCTTTAGGGAGAGGGCATGGAGTGGGCACTTTGATGGTGGCCTTCTTCCCTGGGCAGCCCTGTCCTCTCCTTCCCTGGCCCCCACTCTGTCTCATGCTCTGGGGTTGCAGTCCTGGCTATTTCCTGGCTATTTCACCCCCACACACCAGTGCTGTGGACTCTTGGGCATAGTGGTGCTCCCCAAACACTCCCAGTACACAGCCATCTCCTGCCTCGTAGCTGGTCCTGCACGAACCTTAAGAAGGACCAGAGACCCCCTCCACCCAAACCTAGGAGAGGTCAGGAGGCCTTCCTGGAGGAGTGGGTGGGGCCCCAAGGGCACAGCAGGGGGGCCTGTACCAGTGCCATCTGCCAGGGCCGGCCAGCTTTCCCTGAGCTCAGCCAGCCAAGGCTGCCCCCTCCCCACAGGCTCACCAGGACACAGTGTACTGGCTGCTGGTCTTGGCACAGGGAGGGGGAGAGCGGGGCCAGGCTGCAGCTTCCAGATAAGACGAGGTGGATGACAAGCTTCCTGTGGTGTCTCCTGACTCCTGTCCCTGGCAGGGAAGTGGCACAGTGGCCATGAGGGCTGTGTGCTCCCGAGTTGGGAGGGGCCAGGACCTGGGCAGGCATCGAGACCCAGGTTTCCTGCTGTGCCAGCCAGGGCACCCAGTCCCCTCCAGGCTGTGGGCCACAGGGCAGCGCTGTGTTCTGCAGTGTGCACACGCACCTGCCCGGGCACAGGAGGTGCACACAGGCAGCGTGCACACCTGCTTCCCAGGAGCCTTCTAGTACAGGCGGAGCTGCAGAGGTCAGCTCCAGGGCCACCCAGGGGCTGGCGGACATGTTGCAGCCCCAGTTTGTACCGCAGGCCATTGGGACCCGTCACGTCTGAGGGCCACACCCCTGGCTGGTCCTCACCTCTCTTGTGTCCAGCTGGTGAGGCCAGCCAGTGACCCAGCTGTGGGAGGTGCGTCCAGTGTATAAGAAGTCCACGGCACCAGGTCCATCAGAGCTGCACCCCAGCCGGTCCTGTGACCTGGGCCTCTGGGCACTGTCTCCCCATCATGGGGGCAGCGCTGAGGACAAGGTGAACATTCACAGGCACCTGCGTGTGTGCTGGGGCATCGGCTGGCTGCCCGTGCCATTTGCCTTTGGGAAAAGTCCTTGGTGGGCACAGAGATGGCATCAGCAAGGTCACGGAGAAGCAGGGAAAGTGCTTCTGGGATGTGTGGGAGCCTCGCACAGGGAGCGCCCACAGCAGGTGTGAGGTGGGGCTCAAGCAGCAGGGGCTCCAAGCTCTGCCCAAGCTGAGTTCCTGCACTCAGAAGTTGGTGCTGGCACCTTCCATGGTGGCACAAAGCCATCATCAGAAGGCTCGAGGGTGGGCACAGACAGTTCCACAAGCTGGTGCACACCGTGCCCCAAGGATCCAACACGGGCTCCTGAGGAGCCAATCAGAGCTGCCTCTGAGAGACGGTGGGCCGCGCCGAGCTTTCCCGGCCAGTGTCTGGGGCGCTGTCCCCAGGGAGGCGCCCAAGAAGATGGGGTCACGCTCCTACTCTGCTCCAGGTGCTGGGCATTGGTAGCCAGCCGGAAGCACAGACGTGCACATGAGGCTGGCAGTAGGTCCCAGGCCAAGGCGGGCACTTCTTGCCAGCCCCACAGAGGAGGAGGATGGCCCCGGGGTCGTGGCAATTCTCGGAGCAGGGCTCCAGGTAGACTCGTGCCTCTGAACGTGCAGCCGGAAGCCAGAGCGGCCCGGCCCTCCCAGTCCCGTCACCATCACATGGCTGCCAGACCCCGGCTGTGCACCAGACACTGTCCCAAGGGGAGTGGGGCAGGCAGGTGACCAGGCCACCATGAGTGTCCCCCTCAGAGACAGGCTGGGCTTGCCAGGGAGGTGGCAGGAGCTTCAGGAGAACTGGGGCTGGTAAGGTCGCAGGCCCAGGGGACTCTGAGGACAGTGGCCCTGAGGAAGGCTGGGGAGGCCCGAAGGCCAGCTCTCCCGGGCTCCAGAGTCAGCTCAGGAAGCCAGGCGGTGGGTTCGAGGGGCCGTGGACTTCCAGTCTGGGTACAGGGAGGACCAGGGCGTTGTGACCAGGCAAGACACGTTCCAGATGAGTTTCTGGGTAGACCCGAGTTAGGAAACCGAGACAGGGCCGGGAGCCGGCACCTCCGCACTCGAGTATAAACAGGATGGCGACCCAGCCCGGGTGGCGCCTGGCAACGCAGCGCAGACCACAGACCCCACCCCTCCAGCAGAGCGGGGCCCGGTGGCGAGGAGACGCCCGGGGCGGGTGGGAGGGGACACAGGGACAAAGTCACCGCGAGGAGAGCTGGCTGGCTCTCACCGTGCAGATGACAAGCAGCCTGGCGTCGCCGGAGCATGACTGCCCAGGCCGGGCGGAGGCGAGGGAGGCAGCGCCTGTGCCTGCGGGGTGCGAGGCAAGCCCCGGGGAGCTGGCACCGGGCACAGGGCCACAGGGTGGAGCCCGAGCAGCTCTGGGTCCTACCAAGCGTGAGCGTGGGCCGAGACAGTGCAGCCGGCCAAGCCCGTCGCCATGCCACCCCCGGGGACACCCCTGGGAGAGGTGGACGGGGCTCGGGCGCGAGGTTTCCTGGGCTGGCAGCCGCAGGCAGAGCCTCCCGAAAGGCAGCAGCGCCTCTGAGGGTGCAGGGAAGAGGCACGAGGTGGCCCCCAGAGGGGCAGCATGGGCAGAGGCCTGGGGCGTGCGGGAGGGCCCCACAGGGTCTTAGCGGAGGGCAGAACAGGGTTCCTCAGAGGGGCAGCTGTGCCCCTACCTCAAGGCCTCCACTGCCCAAGCCTCTCGGAGCCTCTCTGGGGTCCCTGAGCAGGCTCCCCAGTAGGAGGGTGGACCTCTGCCTACGGCCTCCCTGCTGAGTCGAAGCCCACCTCAGGCTCCATCCGGGCTCCACATGCCCACCTAGGTGGCCAGCAGGGTAGGAAGAGCCCCGTGCACCGGGCTGACAGCTGGGGACAGCAGCAGGGCAGGAGACGGGGCCTCTCCAGGGGGCTCAGGGAGGGCACCCATGGGGCAGCCTCATCTCACCCTGTCCTCTGACAGGTACTTGGCCCGGTGTCTACACCCCAGGACAGGTGGTGGATGGGCTTGCTAAGTGCCCTGTGAGTGGCCAGAGCCACACTGCAGGTCACTGTACGGCCCAAGCAAGCCCTGGGCCTCAGTTTCCCCCTAGGAACCACTCTTCGTCAACTTGGAACTGCGGCACTCTTTGGAAAGGTTGGCTCCTGGAGACCCCACAGCAGAGGGACCTGCTGGTGGGGCTGGACTTGGAGACAGGGGAAAGGACACCCAAGGCCACGGCAGGCTCGGCCAGGCCTGAGGCCACCACTTCTTTCCGGCTGCTTTGGTCGGAGAACCCAGGAGACCCTAGGGCCAGACCCCTAACTGCAGCCTGGAGTCCCACTGTGCCTGGCCCCACCCCTCTCCCCCGGCATGCGGGGCCCCGACTCTGCACCTCTGCTGGTCCGCCAGGGGGCTCCAGGCAAGGGACAGAACCTCAGGTAGGGAAACTGAGGCTGCAGCTCGCAGCAGGGGCTTCCCTCGACCAACCCTGCTGTGCTCTTGAACCAGTGCATACGGTGACTTCCTCTATTTCCAGGTGCCAAAATGTGATCCTTAGTAATTTTTCCTCCTGCTTTTTCATCCGTGGAAAATATGACAAATCCTGGAACCTATAAAAAATTTTTTCAATTACCCAGCATCCTACCAGCCAGGCATAGCAAATGAACATCTCTCTCCTTCCGTGATGGTCCGCGGCAGCTCTCCCCAGCAGGCCGGCGCCGCTCGCTCTCGGGCACACACACCCGCCTGTCCTGGAGGGCCTCGGAGAGCCCATTCCTCGGCCAGCACCAGAGCCCTTGGGAACGGAACCAGCCACATCCCTCACGCCCCACCGGCCCCACTGCCAGCAGAGCCCGTCGGCTGCCCCGCGTCTCGGGCAGGGACGGCCAGCCAGCATGCACTGGGGCTCAGCAGTGCGTTCCGCTGTCCCCTGGGCCTGTGACCTCCCTCACACCCATCTGCTGTGCAGCCCAGACAGGCCCTGGACGCCCGCCAGGCCCCGGCCGGCCCCGTTCCCGCCGCCCCGCCCCAGACCGGTGGCCCTCTGCCCCGGGAGCCATAGTCAGAGTGCCCTGGCCCCTTCCGGACCGCGACGGAGTCGAGGTGACTGCAGGCCTGCCGATGGGACAGACGCCCAAAACGAGCCCCGGCAAGTGACGAGGACCCCATGTGGAGACTCGGCACCACATGCAAGCTGAGAGGCTTCACAGTGCCCATTAGGGGCTGGCAGCGACCCTTCCTTGGCTTGGCACCCCCTCCCTGCCATGCTGCAGACCGGTTGTCCTGCAGGGAACAAGGGTTCCCCACCTCCTGGTCTCAGCGGTGGGCCTGGCGTGGCCCCCGTGCTCCGCACCGTCACCCTCCTGCTCTGAGCAGCTCTGTCCTCTTCGCCCACAGGCTGCGCAGCCCCTGGGTGCCCTCGTGCCTCGGGCAGCCCCGAGTCCTGCAGGGCCGCCTGGCCAGGTCCTCACCCTCGCTCTGGGACAGGTAACACGCCTGTGTCACCCTCCATTCTTCAGTGTCTGTGTCTGCCCCGGACATCCATCCCATGTGTCCATCCACCTCCTGAGACAGGCGGGGAGGCTCGGAGCGGGCGGGGTCTCCGTCCCACATCCATCTCCATGCTGCTCAGGCTCCCGCGAGTGGCCAGAGGGTCTCTGAAGAAGAGGCCCTCAGGCCCCACTGCGTCCCCATGGCCTGCAGGGCCTCCCAGGGGCAGGAGGGGAGTGGAGCACACTGCCAGGTGGGCCAGGCCCCAGCTCAGTCCACAGGCCAGTGAGGTGACTTCACCCCACAGCCTTACACGAGCCCCTTGCATCTGCTGAGGACCTTTCTGGGCCCAGAACTCTATCTCAGTGACACCCAAGGCCCTCAACCTTTGGACCTCAGCGACTTCTCCAGGCCCCCACTGGCCTGGTGGCCTCACCCCTACACATCACCACCTCCAGGGTCAAAGCTTTGGGCTGGGACGCTCTAGTGCTGGTGTAACAGAGGGACCAGGGGCAGGCTCCTCCCCGCTGATGGGTGCACCACCCTGCTCTACAGGCGGACACATTAGTGCCTCGGGAGGGAAGCACACTGGGCCTAGGTGAGCTCCGAGGGTCCTCCCCGTCCAGAGCTTCTCATGAACAGTGACCCTAGGCCTTTGTGACCAGGTCTAAGGGTACAGAGTGGTCTCCATAGCTTTGGGAGAGGGGTATTTGGGCAGATAGGGTCTTCTGGGCAGTGGCCTGGGATCTAGAATGGGCGTGGCCACGTCAGCGGTGGGTGTGGTCTAGATCGTGGAGTGGGCGTGGTCCCAGCCGTCAACTGAGGGCGGGAAGGGGGCTGTTAGGCGGTCAGGAACTGGCAACTGGATGTCAGGAAGAGGCCGCAAAAGGCCCAGGCGGGCGTCCCTGGGTGGCCGGGCGGGGAGGAGGCCGGGCTTTCGAAGTGACAGAGAAGTGCTAGGGTGAACCAGACGCAGTCTGTGGCAGTTCAGAGCCAGAAGGTGGGGAGGATACCCGTATGGGCGAGCCCGGGGCATCAGCAGTGGACTGAGGCGGCAGAGAGTCGGGGGCTGTGTCTGAAGGCTGGGAGGGCACTGCGTCTGCGAGGGTGAACGAAGCCCTGGAGCTGGTGTCCGTTGAGTGAGTCCTGCTGGTCCCCTAGGCAGTGGGCTCCCTGGGTGTGTGTGGTCCCTGCCCAGAGGACCGAGGAACAGAGCAGGGGAAGGGAGGAGTGGCAGAGGAGGACGTGCTGAGATGGGCGGCAGCAGAGGCAGGTCTGAGCTGGGAGAGGGTAGGTGGGCAAAGGAGGCTCTGGGGGTGGCACGGGGTGCCCCATGGAAAGGGGGGTCCAGGATGGACAGGGCGAGGGGAGGGGCTGCAGGCAGAAGGGTCAGAGAGACCCAGGCTACGCCTGATGGAGGGCAAAGGGCTGGGCTGCAGCGGTCAGGGCAGGCTGGCACCCAGCCACAGGGAGCCAGGGCACGGAGGCAGGAGGGCCACCTGCCAGGGGTTTCCCTTGCTGCCGGGCATCCTCTTTCGGGAACTGATTCTTGGGAGGACCCTCCCCCCACGCGCCCTTCACAGATTCTCAAAAAATGTAAGCAACTCGTTATTTTTGTTTATTTTTAAAAATGTAGACCTGGGAGGAATCCAAAAATGCTTAGTTGAGCTTGGCCGGGAGGCGCTGCAGCAGCACTGGCTCGCAGGCCCTTCGCTGGGGTGCCTCGGCGGGAGGGGCCCTCGCTCAGGCGCGGGCTCAGGCCTGCAGCACTCGGCAAGGGCTCCAGGGTGGCACTTCGCGGGCCTCCTGCTTGCCCAGTCCTGCGGGCCCTGTGCACCCACGAGAGACCAGCACCCAGGAGGCCCCCACGCTGACCCAGGCCCTCTGCCCCGCGTCGTTCCACGACCTGGGGTGAGGGAGCACCCGCTCTGTGGAAGATGCCTGGAGGCTTCCGGAGGACGGGGAGCAGAGCTGGCACTGTGAGCCTCCTGACCCCCGGGGGCACTGCCCGGACCTGGCACCTGGCTCACCGAGGACCTTCTCACCGAGTGAAGCCACCGTGTGCTGTGGCCTCTGGCCAGCCACGGAGGGGCGCTGGCCTTGGACAGGGCCTGGTGCTGCAGAAAAGCAAAGCCAGGGTCCCCTGGGTTCAGAGCGCGCCGCATACCACGCGGTCCCCGGGTTCTGAGGCCAGCGTCCTCCAGGGAACCGCCCAGGAGGCACGCGTGGGGCCGGGCACGCCGGCTCAGCATCAGAGGCCCAGACTTCTGGGGGGCCATGTGTCCTGAGTGCTGCCGCTAGAGGGGAGCGTGTGGGCCCAGAGGGTTGCAGGGTGCGCACCCGCAGCGCACGGCGGGTGGCCCAGGCGGCCTCGGTCCCCCGGCTCAGCGCCCCGGTCCGGGCCGCCCCGCGTGTCGTTGCAGCACGCTGCAGGAGCAGAAGGGCGAGCTGCGCAAGCGGCTGTCCTACACCACGCACAAGCTGGAGAAGCTGGAGACCGAGTTCGACTCCACGCGCCACTACCTGGAGATTGAGCTGAGGCGCGCGCAGGAGGAGCTGGAGAAGGTCACGGAGAAGCTGCGCCGGTGAGGGGCGGGGCCGGCGAGGGGCGGGGCCGGCGGGCGCCCCACCAGAGCCCGGCTCCCACCCAGGCTGTGGCCCCCTTGGCTGACTGGAACCCCAAAATCAGGCTTAGCGCCTCTCAGATGTGAGCCAGGGTTGCCTGCTGCCAGTAACAGACCCTCTCCAGAGCCGGCTCCATGCCTGCTCTTCTCAGCGCGGCGGCAGCATGTCACCTGGGGGGCGCAGCAGGGTCCTACTGTGTGCCCAGGTCCTGGCTGGAAAGGATGCCCGGCGGTGAGGTGAGCAGGAGTTTAACAGCTGCCCCCGAAGGGGCACAGAGGCTAAGGAAGCACTGAAGTACCAGACTCCCCTAAAAGCCAGAGTTTTCTAAAGTATTTTTTTCTCCACATTTAAGACGGAGATTTTTCTAAAACATATCACACGCTTTCGTGTCCTCTTAAACAGAAAAATGCAAAGAGAATGCAAATTTTGCCGTTGGTTTAGTTCATTTCAAATATTTATAGAGCACCAGCTGGTGCTGCCCTGGGAGGACTTGCCGGGAGGCCTGTCTGTCCTCCCGAGCAGCCCCGGCCCGCTGGGCTCTGCGCGTGCTGCTCACAGCTGCGTGGAGTCCACGCCGGGGCCACGCAGCCGGACTCAGTCTGCCCCGGCTCTGCTGCGTCTGCCGTCAGCACTGCGTCCGTGTCCCTCCCGGCGAGACGGAACAGTAACGCCTCGGTCGGCCAGGGGTGGACCCAGGCCCCACCCGGATTCTCGCCCAGCGGGGAGCATGCCACCTTCGTCCCCGTAGGTCTCTGCCACTTTTCTGCCCGTGTGTGACTCAAGCGTGCTGTCAAGCCAGGCTTGTCAGAGCCGCGCGTGAGGTGTGGTGACCGCTGAGCCAGGAGGGCCTGGCCGTTTCTCGAGAATTCGAGGTCTGAGCTTCCCAGTCACCTCCGGGGACCCCGGTTGAGAGCAGGGAGGCAGCACTGCCCAGGACTTCAGCCTGGGGAAGCCTGCAGCCCGAGGTCCGCCCTGCCACACAGCGGCAGCGTGGCCCTGAGGGTCTTGGGAAGGCGAGCCGTGCCCAGCAGTGACCCCACTGCCTCCTGCCGCAGGATTCAGAGCAACTACATGGCGCTGCAGAGGATCAACCAGGAGCTGGAGGACAAGCTGTACCGCATGGTGAGGCCCCCGCGGCAACACCCCACCCTACCCCTGGTCCTGCAGGCACATTATTCATAGGTACCAGCGGGAGGCCAGAGGGGCCCCAGCCAGCAGTGGGCACTGAGCTCTGACCACCTCCCTCTGCGGCCTCTGCCCTCCAGGGCCAGCACTATGAGGAAGAGAAGCGTGCCCTGGGGCACGAGATCGTCGCCCTCAACAGCCACCTGCTGGAGGCCAAGGTGACCATCAGCAAGCTATCGGAGGACAACGTGAGTGCCAAGGCTTCTGCCCACAGAGGGCACCAGGCACATGCTGGGCCTTCCCTGGAACCCAGGGCAGGCGGGGTGCTTCTGTCCCCACATGGCACAGGGGACAGGAACGTTCAGGGCCCTCAGGACTTCAGGGCAGGCCAGTGTTCTCAAGGTCACATGGCCAGGGCTCCTGGCAGACGTCCCGCTGGAAGGACTTGGGCCAGAACCTCCAGGCTGTGTTGCCCAACACCAAGATGCCAGACCCCAAGGTGGGGTGCGGCCCTTCAGGCCTTCTGCCCTGGGCCAGTTCCAGGGTCACCTGGGAAAGTGCTCCCCACGCTGACCTCAGGGACCCCATGAGGTGGCTCGGCCTTGCTGCAGGCACCCTGGCAGCTGAGGGAGCTTTGCTAATCAGCCTCTTCCGGCCAGACCTACATGGCTCCAAGATTCGGTGGGAGCACCTGCCCGAACTGCGAAGAGGCCCCAGCCCTGAGCCATGCTGTGCAGGCTCTTGGCAGGAAGCTGCCTTCGTCCCGAGGGAAATGAGCACTGGAGGGTGCGGAGCCGGCAGGCCTGTGAGTGCCCACGCTCAGCGTTCCTGGCTGCTGCGCTGTGTGCAGGCCGCAGGGGCAGGGCACAGCCGGTGCAGGCTGGTGGCCATGGAGGCCGGGCGAAGCGCGAGGAGTCTGCTATTATTTCCAAGATGGAGCCAACAGGACTGGGCAGGATTTGGGATAATGGAGGAAGAGAGAGAGGAGTCCTCAGGTAAACAGTTTGGAAACAGAAGACAGAAAGGGAACAGTAGGGTGAGGGTGAGGGTGCCAGGCAACGTGGTGGCTCCCAGCCAGCTGGTGCCCGGGACCGTGGAAGGGGTGTGGAGGTTGGCAGCTGAGAGCAGTGGGTCCCGGGAGAGGTCTCCCCTGGAGTGCAAGGTCGTTGCCACCGCTCTTGGCCAGCCCTGCAGGGACAGAGCTCGAGAGGAGACGGCACAGCCAGTTCGGTGACCTCCCAGATCACCCTGCCTTCACTCCCAGGCAAAGCCAGACTTGAACTCAGGGCCGTCGGGTTCCTTTCTACAGCACAGGGCTGAGCCACCGGAGCTCTTCCCTGCACGTCCCCAGCCTGAAACAGCACTTCCTGCCTGGGGCCAAAATCTGGACTCGAGCCGCAGAGCGGGCCCTGGAAGTCCCAAAGCGGACAGCTGTAGATTCGGACTCCGGGGCCTCTGGCGGCAGCTCACTGTGCCGTCTTCCCCTGCGGCCATGTGTGGAATGGAGACTGTCCGGGGCCCCCACTGCCCCCGTGGCATCCCCTACCAGCTGTGGCTATGGAACTGCTGGGCAGCGCCCAAGCCCTCTGGTGCCTGTGGCCCGTTGACACTCAGCTAAACGTGCTGGTCCTGGGAGGTCGGAACCCGGCCCCCTGCACCCTGCTGGACAGTGCGAGGGGTGGTTGCAGGGACAGAAAGGAGCCACGGGACATCTGGTCCCGCTGAGCTGGGGCCATGGCCCAGCCCCAAGTCGGGAGCAGCCGCAGGGTGACACAGGTGGTGCCAGGCTGCCTGTGGGCTCCCCGGAGAGGGTGCATTCGCCCTTGCAGCCGCAGGCACATGCACCAGAGATTTTCAAAGACCGATGCAAAGCCTCTTGACGGATCCTACTGTTTGCATCTGTTTTTGGCTCAGAGGCTGAGCCAGTCCCTTCCTGCATTCAAGGTCACACGCTTGCCCGCCCTGCCCGGACCCAGGGCCCTGCCCGGTGTGAGTGGGTGCAGGACCGGGGCAGCAGGGCCTGCGACTCTCCCCTGCCGCTTTTTGGTGCCGGTCACACCTCATCTTCGGAAGGACTCCCGGAGGCTGAGGGGCCGGGGCCTGGCCCAGGCGGGGAGCTGGGTGTTCGTTCTGCCACAGCCTCCACCCAGCAGTGGGTCCCAGCAGCTCCAGGTCGGAACAGGCCCCCATGTGGGCAGTGTGGAGCCAGAATGGAAGGGGCCGCTTCTTGCCCTGGTCTTACCAGCCAAGCCTCCGGCTCCGCCCCTCCCGCTGCCCGCCGGCCCTGGGCACTGGCTGGGCACGGACCCGGCCACGAGCGGCACCAACGCCTCCTCTCTTCCAGGAGCTCTACAGGAAGGACTGCAATCTAGCGGCCCAGCTGCTGCAGTGCAGCCAGACCTACGGCAGGGTGCACAAGGTGTCTGAGGTAACGTGACCCCGCCGCGCAGCAGGCCCACCTGCCCGCACCCCGCTGGGCTCCTGGGCCAAACCCACCAAGCCACTCCCACCCCTGAGGAGGAAACGCCCTGAGTGTGAGCCCCTGGTTGCTCCCTGCCCACGGGTCCTGGCAGCCTCAAAGGCCAGGACAGCCCTCAGCCTGCCTGGAACCCCCACCCGCGCTGCTGGTATCCCTGCGTTTCCTGCTTGACCCTGGGTGCCCTCACAGCAGCCCGAGGTCTGGGCCCAATGCCAGACAGTCCCACTTCTGAGCTAAGAACCGGACTTCAGAAAGGGATGGCCCCAGGCCCGGGCGGGCAGGCAGGCCGCACAGCCCGCACTCAGCCCAGCTGTGGCCCCAGAAGCCGCCCATGCAGCCTCTACTCACAGCCCCCCAGTGGCCGCCCCTGGTCCCCCTTCCCGGGCATGGGCCACACTGAGACACTCACAAAATAGATCGAACAGCGCGACATACCCCACGTGCCACCAGGTGCCCGCGTGGAAGCCACGGGCAGCTGGCCCTCGTCCTCAGTCTTTGCTGCATCTGTTTCTGAGTCTGTTTTGGTCAGCAGCGGGACCCGGGTGGGGAACTCGGGCTGGACAGCAACTGGGGCAGGAGACTCAGCTGCCCCGTCGGCGTGGGCGGTGCGGGTCAGCGTCTGGGGACCCCTGGGAGCCAACAGCACGCCGGGTGTGCCAGGACCAGCCCGGGGCCCCCTTTCTGTCTGCCTGCCTGCCTGCCCGCCCACCTCCCTGTCCATGCTGGCGACGGTCCTCAGCTGCAAGGCCAGGGCTGGGCCTCCTGCTGACGGACTGCCCCTTGCCCTGCGCCCCGCAGCTGCCCTCGGACTTCCAGGAGCGCGTGAGCCTGCACCTGGAGAAGCACGGCCACAGCCTGCCGTCCCCGCTCTGTCGCGGGGCCTACGCCGACAGCGTCCCCACCTGCGTCATCGCCAAGGTGCTGGAGAAGCCTGACCCTGCCAGCCTGTCCTCCCACTTGTCCGATGCCTCGACCCACGACCTGGCCTTCCGTGACAGCGTGGACACGTCGGGCCCGCGGTCCCCGTACAAGGAGGGCGCCTGCTGCAGCGACTCGGCCCTCTACCACTCCGAGGAGCAGGAGCTCGACCAGCCCAGCGTGGACACTCCCGTGGCTGAAGTGGGCTTCCTGCAGGCCCAGAATTCCACCGACAGCACGGCCGAGGAGGAGGAGGAGGAGGAAGAGGAGGAGGCGGGCGCGGGGGCCTTCTCCACCAGCTTCCGCCATGATGCCTTCGCGGGCTACGCGGCCTCGCTCCCCACGTCCAGCTCCTACTCCAGCTTCAGCGCCACGTCTGAGGAGAAGGAGCAGGCGCAGGCCGGCACGCTCACGGCCTCGCAGCAGGCCGTCTACCTGAGCAGCCGCGACGAGCTCTTCGGCCACAAGCCGCCCTCCTACGAGGGCAGCCCCCGCTTCGCCCGGCCCGCGGGCGCCATGGCCTCCCCGCTCGAGGCCGAGATGGCCCCCAGGTTCTCGCGGACTCTGTCTCCGTTCCCGACCGAGTCCTATCGCTTCCCGGGCTCCCCGGGCCCCCAGCAGGCCCTGATGCCGCCAAACCTGTGGAGCCTGCGGGCCAAGCCAGGGTCGGCCCGGCTGTCCAGGGACGACATGCGGGCGCACTGGCGGCCCCTGAGCGTCGATGACATCGGTGCCTACTCCTTCCCGGCCTCCGCGGGCCGCGCCTCGCCGCGCTCGCCGCGCAGCTTCTCCAACCGCTTCTACTGCTCCAGCATGTGCAGCCCGGGCCGGAAGCCGCACAGCCGCACCAGCCCCCTCTACGCCACCTACAAGGCCGAGAGCTTCTCGGAGGGGGACGACGGCTCCCAGGGCCCCTCGGCGGAGCCCTGCTTCCTCCGGGCGGGCGGCAGCCTGAGCCTCAGCCCCAGCCGCGCCGGCGAGCCCCTCCCGAGCTACGCACCCCGTGACGGGGAGGGGGACAGGCTCGGGGCCCAGCTCCGCGAGGCTGCCAGCAGCCCCGAGCCCGAGCACGGCTCCAGGGGGTCCTTGGAGCCCAGCTCCATGGAGGCCTCGCCCGAGATGCACCCTGCCGCCCGCCCGGGGCCCCAGCAGGCCTTCCCGCGGACTGGCAGCTCGGGGCTGAGCCGCAAGGACAGCCTGACCAAGGCGCAGCTCTACGGAACCCTGCTCAACTGAGCACCTCTGCCAACCCTGCCCGCCCACGTGGCACCCAGGAGGCGACCCCTCCCAACAGCCCAGTCCCTGCCAAGAGGTCGCCCGTCCCCCCAGGTCCCCTGTGCACCCAGCCCCGTGTAGCCCGAGAGGAGGCCCCTCGCCCTCGTCCCGCGCCCCCGCCCGGCCCTGACAGACCCGCGGAGAACCTCTCACACCCCAGGACCCACCCGCCCGAGGTGAGCAACCCCCCTTTTGTATCGTGCAGCCTTTTGGCGAGACAGAGGGCCTTTGAGCGCCCTGGGCCTCCAGCTCCCTGGACGGCAGCCTTGGCCTTTTCAACACAAGCTCCTTTCTTTTCCGGCGAGGGTGTGAGGGCTGGCCCCGGGAGGGGTCACACCAGACGCCACCGTGGCGGGGGACACCCGGCAAGCCAGCAGCAAGGGGACCCCGGAGCTCTGTCCACGAGAGGGGAAGCGAGCCCCAGAAGGGTGCAGGACATGTTTTAAACCCATCTCTCCCCGTGCGGCCGGCGCACCCCGCTCTCCCTCGTGGCCCGTACCCCGAGTGGGGCTGGGACAGCGCCCCGTACAGCCGGTGCTCACCCCCCGACCCCCCTGACCCCACTGTACTCTACCTCAGATGTGAGCCCCGCCCCCGCCCGCCCTCCTCTCTCTGTGATGCATGCCGTCCACTTAGTGTTGTGTTTTGCACTCAGTAATAAAAGACACCAGTGGAAAGAATCTACCTTGACGTGTTTCTTCCTCCCGCCGCAGGGGCTCTCAGCAGAGATGGCACTTGGGGTCCCAGGTGGGCACCTCTCGGCCCAGCACCCGGCCAGCACTGGAGTCCGCACTCCTGCCCCCCGCCTGCCTGGCCCCTGCTCATTCCTGCACCCCAGACTTCCTTTCCGTCCCAGTGTCCCCAAAGTGTCTGGGTGCGGGGTCCCTTTAGAGTTCACAGAGCGTCATCTATCTGTGGTTGTTAGATTTCATCCTTTCTGGAAAATCTTCAACTGTTACCATTCATTCATTCATTTATTTTTTGCGATACCGGGGATCGAACTCAGGCCCTTGTGCATCCAAGGTTGGCGCGGTACCACTTGAGCTAAATCCCCAGCCCTCCTTCAACTCTTTTTTTTTTTTTTTTTTTTTGCTTTTTGAGACAGGGTCTTGCTTTTTTTGTAGTTCAGGCCGGCCCTGAGCTCACTGTGTAGCCCAGGCAAGCCTCGAACTCAGCAATCCTCCTGCCTCTGCCTCCCGAGTGCTGGGATGACAGGCGTGAGCCACCACGCCCAGCTCAACTGTTACTTTTTAAAAACATTTTCCTGCCCATTGGACACATGGCAGGCCCCAAGCTGTGTCCGCCGCCCCTCTGACTCCCTCTTCGGTGCCTCCCAGTTCCGTCTCCCGCTCGCCTGTCTCGCAGTCCAGCACCCTCATCCCCGGCCCAGCGGCCGTGTCCCCCGGAAAGTGCTGGCGGCTCCTGTGGGCCGTGTCCCCTTCTGGGGACCAGGACCGCCCCGCAGGGGCTGTGACACTGCTGCCCCTCAGGATAAAGGTCGCAGCCACGCCTCGTGCCCAGGACGGCAGGACGCGGGCACTGTGCGGTGAAGCCGCCTTCCTCCCATGGCAGCCTCAGCTGCGGCATTTCAGATTTTAGAGGCAGGCCAAAGGCAAGCACGGCCGGGAGGGAGGGCGGAGGGGAGCCTGTGCTGCTTCATTCCCGCTCCACACTTTCTAAGTTTAGCCTTCTTATTTTAAAATTGCAAATGGTGAACTCCCCGACACCGACACCTCGCCAAGGATCAAAGTCGGTCTTTAGAATGCTCCCTGGAAGAAAGCCTTGGAGAGAGGCGGGCAAGGGTGCCGCGGCCGGCCTGCCTCCCGGGAGAGGGAGAGCGGCCGGCCAGGGGCGGGGGCGGCCGGCCGCCGAGCTGAGACGTCGCATCCAGCGGACAGAAGGCACCACTGGGCGCTGGGGAGTCAGGGCCGCGGGTCACCGAGGTAGCATCTGGGCGGCGGCGCCTGTGCCAGTGAAGTGCACAGGTGACAAGCTACGCCGCCCTCTGCGTTACCTCCTGCTGGCCCCAGAGGCCCCCTTACAGCTGAGAAGCCGGGCCTGGGAGGAGCGACGCTCCAGACCAGCGGGAGGGGGCTGGGAGTGAGCTGCGGCTGGGCCGCAGGCGGCAGCTCCTGGTCCTCAGCTGGCCGAGGACACTGCGCGCGCGGCGGGGCGTCAGCGATGCCGCTCTCCGGGAAGCGGGCGGGCGCGGCAGTGCTGGGCGGGGCGGAGCGTCGAGCACCCGGACGAGGCCGGCTGGCGTCGGGCGCAAGCCTCGTCCGCCGACGGGTGTGACCGGTACGCACGGACGCCCTCCTTCACGTGGGCTCCCACGGTCTGTGCCACCTGCCCAGCCGGGTGCTGGGGCTTCGGGTGCCCGCTGGCTTTCAGTCGTGGGCTCTGAGGTACGCTGGCTTCCTCCAGCGCAGCTCCCGAGGCTCCGCAGGACCCGCACCTCCACGGGCTCCTCCCCCGGAACACCGCTGTGCGTGGGCTGCAGGGACAGCTCCTGGCAGCCCCGCGGACCCCAGGTCCCCGCTGGCCACACCGCACCGGGAGGAAGTTCAGGCCCCGCCTGGGAGCCGAGAGGCAGAGGACGCTGCTGCTTCACATGAGCAGCGAGACGAGAGAAACAACAGCACACACTCCCTGGGCCACACGAGGCACTCGGTGCTTTCATTCACGTGACCCTCGCAACCCTGAGACAAGCAGGTTCCTACCCCATTTCACAGATGTGGAAACTGAGGCAGCCTATGACAAGGTCTGACCCAAAGTTCTCTTCGGTGCCGGCCCAGGCTCCCTCCTCAGCCAGGCTGGGCCGGTGTCAGTGCCAGATCTTGATGTCACCTCCCCAGGAGCAGGTGCCGAGGACAGAGGGCAGCACGGGGTGGTAGGTGGTGCCCAGGCAGGCCTGCGTGTGTCCCTGCAGCGTGCACGCCCGCCTGGCCGTGCGGAAACTGAACATGAGGACCCGGCCATCGGCGCTGCCTGTCACCAGCAGCTCCCCGCAGGGGGAGCATTCGCAGCCCACCGCGTAGCCTTCCACCTGCAGGGAACACAGGTGGTGAGCGGCCCTGTGCGCTCCTCAAGCCCCGGGGCCATGGGCCGAGGCCAGCTCTGCACAGGTCCAGCAGGAGCGGCCAGCTCCGTCCCGGCACCGCAGGAGCTGGGTTCAGGGCCAGTGGCTGAGTCCCAGCCCTTCGTCCCCAGGAGGCAGGCCTCGGGCAGGGAAAGGCAGATCCAACGGCCCCAGCACGCTGACCTGCTGCTGCCCCCACCCATGGCCTGGCGTGTGAGCCGGCCCAACACTCTGCCCAGCAGCTGGGCACGGGTGTGCCAGACCTTGAAGAGACACCGGCCACCACAGCTCGGACCACCAGGGGAGAAGCAGGAGCCGCCCAGACGGACCCCGCCCGGGCTCCCACACCCACACACGCACTGCCTGGCCGAGGGCAGCTCGGGGCTGGTGCGCGGTGTCTGCCCTGGGGACAGGAGGTACCTTGTGCCCTGCGTAGCGCCGCCGTCTGCTCATCCGGTAGGGCCACACAGCGGAGAAGAGGGCCAGGTAGTTGCCGTTGGTCTGTGCCAGGAACACGGGCTGCCGGGGGTGCAGGGCGAGGCTGGGGCAGGTGTACCTCTCCTGGGGACGGCAGGGCACAGGGGTCAGAGAGGGCTCTGCAGGGACGCTGCCCTCCGCGGGCGCCCAGCCCGCACTGCACTTCTCCTTAAGGGTTTCCGGGGGTTTCCGAGGCCGCTGGGATGATCCCCACACACTCGTCCTCACGCAGCTCTGGAGGGAGATGTCTGACATGGGTCTCGCTGCACTAAAACGAGGGCATCAACAGGGGTCAGGAGTATTGATTCCATGCCCTCTTTTAGACTCCAGAAGTCACCTACAATCCTCAACGGAGGGTGAAAGATGGGCCTCAAAATATACCCATGTCCTAATCCAGAGGCCTGTGAATGAGACCTAATAAAACCAACAAAAGTGTTGCCTGCACAAACTAACAGGCCCCTCCTCCCGGACCCGGCCTTCCCCGTGGGCCACACCGGCGGGGGCCGAGGGCTGCAGCACGCAGGAGGCCGGAGCAGGTGACGCTCCTAGTCTTCAGCTCAGGCGGGGCGCCAGGCATTAGCGGTGGTGGCCTTGAAACCTCAAAGATGGTCATACTGGTGATGGGGGAGTGATGTGGCAGTGGGACGGGGTGGAGGGCCGTGAGGGCGGAGATGGCGCTGGTGGGGGTGGTACAGGCAGTGACAAGGGGCACCTTCTGTGCCTGGTACTGTGCTGTATCCTTTATGACCATTTTCTTTGTTTTAATTCTCAAAATCACTCTATGAGGTAATATCGTTCTCAATTTTCTGTCTCCTTTGTTTTTTGAGATTGGGATTTTGCTAGATTACCCAGGCTGGTCTTGAGCCTCTAGGCTCAAGTAATCATCCTGCCTCAGCCTCCTAAGAACCTGGGGCTGTAGGTGTGTTCCCCCACACCTGGTTTTCATGCTCAATTTTCTAACAGAAATCAAGGACACTAAATAAGGGTCCCAAGGTCCCTGGGGTCCCCACCCCCTAAGTGGTGAAGCTCTGACTGCACGCATCATAACACGCCCCCCAGAGACACCGAGCAAGGACGGGTCAGGTAACGCTCCCTCAGCTGGCTGGGGAGGCCGTGGGGGTCACGCTGCACGGCCCCTTCCCCTGGCATCTCATCGGGCAGCTGCGGGCCAGAACAGGTCGACAGTTGCACGCAGACCTGAGGAAGGCTCCCCATGCGTGGAGCAGGCCAGCCCGACCTCTCCCTACCCATCCTGGGGCCTCAGGCAGCAGAATCCCGACCCACAGACGGGGCCAGGGCCCCACATAGTCCAGCAGCGTGTCCCAAGGCTGAAGCTGAGCTCGGTGACACAGCGGGCTTCTCACGTGGAAAATCTGGTTGGAGATTCTGGCGGAGGTCCGGAAGTCCCAGGCGATGATGGTGCGGTCTGCAGAGTCCCGGGTGGAGGCGTCGGTGCTGCTGAGGAACTCAGAGCCTTCCTGCAGGAAGAGGATGTCCAGGGTCTGCTGGATGGTCGCCTTGTAGCCTCTCACCACCTGCGGGAGGGGACGCCTGTCACGCTGGAAGGCACAGGGATGGTGCTAAGAAAGGGGCCGCCCTCGCCCACGGGCCCCCGACGAGCAGAGCCTCGTCATGGGCATCACGTGGCAAAGGGCTGACGCCGACATGTGACTCACAGCTCAGAGTCCCGGACTCTTGTCCCCGGAGGCAGACAGGTCTTGGAGATAGGCCATAAAGCCAGAATCACAGCCCATACGTTAGAGGCTTTTTATTTCTGAGCAGCAGGACTAGGCCATCACAGCTTCCTGTCTCCTAAGCCAGCAGCAGGAAGTGGCGCCTTCGCTCAGCTTCTTCAGAGCTGCTGGTCACCAACGACTGTGGCTCTGAAACCCCGGGTGGGCTGTGAGCAGGGGCTAACTAGTGGCCCCCAGCTCCTGGGGCACCACCAGGTAGCCGCAGTAGGTCCCATGACCTACCAGCTAGGATATGAGCCCTCTGAACAAATTTTTAGAAAGAAAACAAAATTTACAACTTGCAAATTCTCAGAATGATTTTCTACTAGCCACTTTCAAATACGTTGTGAGATCTGTGTGGAATGCGGCACTGCACGGACCTCACAGGACCCGTTTGCCGGATGACAAACACTGAGTCAGAGACAGGAACTGGAGGGTGCCTGGGAGAGCCGCGCTCTCGGCCCCTGCGGCCCCCAGGCGAGGGTGGAGGCGAGGCCGAGTGTGCTCATCCAGGGCCCGACATGCAGCCGCTCTCGGCCTCCTCCCCCGGGTCAGCAGAGCTGCGTCCCCAGGACACGCCATGAGCGCTCGGCGGTCCCTTCCCGGTGTCAGTTCCCGCTCTGAAAACAAGTCCAGAGATCACTTCAGAACGCGGGATGTGAGCAGCCGCGTCCACAGAAAGACCAACGGGGGAGGGCACAGGCCCGTCTCTGCAGTTCACACTCACAGGAAGGAGCAGTCACACAGAACAGGGACCATCAGAAGGCCGTGGGGACACTAAAACAGGAACAAACAGTGTCCACTAAGGGCCGAGATTTAGCTCAGTGGTTCTGGTGCCTGCCTAGCAAGCACAACGTCCCTGGTTTGATCCCTGGGAACCACATACAACAATACTGGATGGGGTGACTCACGCCCACCAGCCATCAGTACCACATCCCACAGTGCCGGTCGTGGTGGCTCACGCCTGTCATCCCAGCACTCGGGAGGCAGAGGCAGGAGGACTGCTGAGTTCAAGGCTTGCCTGGGCTACATAGTGAGCTCAGGGCCAGCCTGAACTACAAAGCGAGACCCTGTCTCAAAAAAAAAAAAAGAAGGAAGAAGAAGAGGAGGAGGAGGAGGAGGAAGAGGAGAGGAAGAAAGAGAAGAAGGAGAAGAAGGAGAAGAAGAAGGAGAAGAAGGAGGAGGAGGAGGAGAAGGAGAAGAGGAAGAGAGAGGAGAAGAAGGAGAAAGAAGAAGAAGAAGGAGAAGGAGAAAGAGGAAGAAGAAGAAGAAGAAGAAGAAGAAGAAGAAGAAGAAGAAGAAGAAGAAGAAGAAGAAGAAGAAGAAGAAGAAGAAGAAGAAGAAGAAGAAGAAGAAGAAGAA